>JAQFZG010000221.1:0-41565 GCA_034695465.1 Entomobrya nicoleti | reverse complement strand
ATCCTCATGAAGAGTTTCGTCCTCCCGTAAGCCCAAGACCAAGGCTACCTTCCATATTTAGACAGGACAGACCTAAAATTGTAAGGCATTTAGTGTAGTTGCACAGTTCAAAAATATGTTTGGAATAAATTTGAAAAATATTGTGTAAATTTTGTTTTCCAGCAAAATGCACCTCAACTTAATTCATCATTTGATGACCTTGTGGAAGCAGGCGGCATGGCAGATGCTAGTCCCAAAGTGTCACGTTCAAATATAGACGACAATGTTGCGGTTGTACCTGCCCGTCGACGAGTTGGTTATCAAACCCAAATCCCTGGAAGGTTTCCTGGTCCATCTGGATCCACAAAAACTGGCTTCTCTGAGGAAGAAGATTCGGGGGGAGATGATCCCGGAAGTGAAGTGAGTGAACCTGAATTGTCCATAGGAAGAGGTGTATCCCTTAATCCCTCCCCCACCAAATCAAGCAAAGGGAAAAAAGTTGGTGTTCGCATCGCCCCCAAGACCAGCACAGAAGACGAGGATGATGAAGACGACGACTTTGCTGCCCAACTGAAACCTTTATCAGCTCGTCGCAAAGGAAGTATTGCTCCCATTAAAATACACAATTCCAACTTTAACTATTCCAGTTCTAACGGTACCTCTATAACAGATGAAGAGAAAGCACAAGCTTCATCGCCAACCCCAAGCGCCGCCTCCATTTCTAGTCTACTTCGGGACAAACTAGGCCAGGTGCCTATACCCGGGATGTTTCGCAACAAAAAGCCGAAAGAGTACAAGCTGCAAGTTTTCGTGTCCATACTTTTCCTCACCATTATACTTCTCGTCGGCTCCATCTACATTATCCACAAAGAGAAGGAACTCCAGGTACATAACAAGTCCACTTGTCTAACAGCAGAGCTCTCTCTGCATTTTTCCACCATGCATCTTTTTTTCTTTCCCGAACTCTTTCCCTTTTCCTGTCTTAATTCTCTATCTCATTTTCTGTTGCATGCTCTTTCTCCATTAATAGTCTGGCAGGCCAGCAGGCCGACAGTCAAAAGAGTTATGCACCAATATAAATGTCAACTGCACAACCTGGACAAGCAGAAATAAAAACTACATGATGATCATGATCATCATCACACGATGATGATGATATGGTGCTACTGGTAGTAATAGTGGTGGCAATGGCAGGACCTCTTGAGCTGTTCAAAATGAGAGAATTTGGTTGTCTTATCGCCTCTCCCACTTTTAGTGTTTTCCAGATTGTAGGTATATTTGCAAGAAGAGCGAAGATTTTTTTCCAAGAAAAGAGGAAAAAAGGAAACCCGGCATGGCAAAGGGTATTTTATGAGTGTGCCATGCATCGCACACGATATTAGTATCCAATCGATTTCCACTTGAATTCCAAATTACACCTTCTTTCCTTCCAATTCACCACACAACACTTTTGTGATAGCAGCAGAAGCAGCTAGCAAAGCAATAGAGTAGCACCCGGGTTGGGAGATAAGAGAGAGAAAATTGGAAAGTGGAAAGAGGAAAATGGGCTATGAGGCTTTGGTTATATGTACATGTTTAGAGGTTTTGGCTTCCTTTTTTCAGTAGTTGAGATTAGATATTTGTCACTTGACAAGCCCAAGAAATGTGAGCAATTTGACCCAAATTTCCCTTCCGTTCTACACACCACACTACCAGCAAGCAAGACCAAATTTCTGCTGCTGATGCTCTCAACAGCAATCCAATAGCAGTAGATTCTCCTATGCTGGCTTTCTCTAAGTTATTTTTATGGACTCTGTATAATTTTTTATTTTTTTATTTTGGATATCATTATAGAAATCCTATTTTGATCGCATCCGGTTTTCCAGTAAAGACCGAAGAATTCGCGTGACCAATGTTCAGGATAGAAAAGTACTGAGTGGGGTTTTAGGTGCTAACCTCGATGTGAAGGATAAGCCATGGCCATGTCTAACGGAACATCAAAGAGAAAATGAAACGTGTTTAGAGTGGATGGGAAAGGGACGATTGTTTTTGAAAACGAAGGCTCCCCCACCAAAAGGTCTGTATCCTGGAATCGGTGGTTCCATGGGAAGTAGTTCAAGGGGTGATGGAAGTGGCAGTGGGGGTAACAATATTTTGTGCTATGGCATCTATTGGGAAGGACTAAGCAGGGATTTTTCCTTGAAAGATTGTTATGACATGGGATCCGGCTTTCCTCATGGGGGATTCTTTTATGGGGGTGGGGAAATGGAAAAAGATCAATGGCCATTGAATAAAACGACTGTGCCTTACTCACCGTTTTTAACTGGGAATAAGGTGGATTGGGTGGAAAGTGTTAATGAATCTTTTCAGTGGGGAAGGAGTTTGCGGAAGTATTTTGTCAATTCAGAAGGAGCTGCTATACAAATAACCGACGAGAGCCCTTTGCATGTAAGCATTAATTATCCCGATCGTGGGCAAATTTGTTTTGGGGCGGCATATGACGGATTCGGATTTCCCGACGAGAACACACATGGAAAACTACCATTTTTGAACTATACCATATGCACAGCAGAAAATGCATTAGAGATTAGCAAAAGATTGGCTGATAAAGACATTTGGGAGAGGTTACGACATGAAGATGTGCAATTAAGCTATTTCATGGCGGAATCTCCAATCTGGAGACTGAGACCGGAAATATTGAACAGTGACGCGGCATTGCTAAATCACACGGATAAAATTGCAGCAATATTGCCATCAGAGGGATTTATTTTGTTGGACGAAAGTTGGCAAAAAAGAATAGGGGATTTTGAGGGTGACTCTGAGAGATTTTCCAATTTGGAGGAAACTTTTAACATTACGAAACGACGGGGGTTCAAACTAGCTTTAACTGTGCAGCCATTTTTCAGCACACAAAGCAAAAATTATGTGGAAGGCCTAGAACAGGGGCTGTGGTTGAAAGAAAGGGCCCGTGGAAAGAATAAAGGATCATCCAAGGGCATACCTGCTTTGACGGAATATAAAAAGTGGAACTCCGTTGCAGTGCTGGACGTAACTCAGGACGTAGCAAGACAATGGCTTTATGACAAGGTGAAAAATATGTCAGTAAAGTATGGTGTTGAAGCTGTGTACGCGGATATGGGCACTTGTTTCGATTTGCCCCAGTATTATGAGTTCTCTAAACCATTGCACAGCTCAGATCATGCCAAAGACCTGTTTCTGCAAACTTTACGATCCATCTCCAAAGACCTCAGTACTATTGGAGTGTCCACCGCTGTAAAGTTACCAAAACCTCCAACTTTTGTGGCGCTCAGTCCTACTGAAAGTTCATGGGAAGGACTACGTACAGTCATACCCAATATACTCAGTTTGGGGTTGGCAGGATTTCCCTTCTTAATTCCTGGGTCCATCGGTGGGGATTACTTTAAAGAACAGACGCCCTTCTCAAACCCAGACAATGACGCAATCAATGCATTTACCCCAACTACAACTGCACCCATCATTTCCTCCACGGAAGAAAGTAATTCCAGCGAGCAAGTCCTTCACAGCATCGAACTTGATAGCAATTTAGTTGTGCCTATGCCATCAATTTCTGCGTTGCCTTTGACAGCCCCAGCACAACCAGTTTCTTCAGCACATCAACTTCTTCCCTCCCGTGATCTCTACATTCGCTGGCTTCAACTAGCTCATTTCCTCCCTGTCGTCCAATACTCCTTCCTTCCCAGCGAGTATGACGAAGAAGTCGTCAGAATCGCTCAAGACCTGCAAAAGGAGCGTCAGTCGAAGATATTTCCTTTCATCAAAAAGGCCATGGACGATGCGCTAACTACCGGCATGCCTATCATCCGTCCTCTTTGGATGATAGATCCATTGGACCAAAATTGTCTCCGTGTTTCTGACATTTTCGCGATAGGTGATGACATAATCGTCGCCCCCATTCTCCAACCTAATTCCACCGAACGAGACATTTACTTGCCACGAGGAATTTGGATGGATAAACTGGAAAGGAGTAACACAAAAGGAGAACGTTGGCTTCATCATTACAAAGCGAAACAGAACCAAATCCCATTCTTCATCAAATTACCCGACACCGGCCAAATCCCCTCCAACTGAATAGCTTAGAAAAAAAGTACGAAAGAGCGAAAAAAAACTTTTAACATTTTACTCTGTACAAAAAGTGTATACACTGTAATTTAACATAGCCAAAAAACATTTACATAGATAGATAGATAGCTTAACTAGATATTATTCTTCTACATAAATATTATCTCTGTCTCCATTTAGTAGTGAGTGTTTTGTTATTATTACGTAGGTTTAGTCAAGAGAGTTGGAGTGAGAGAGGTATGTAGGTTTTCATTATATATTGTAGTCTGTTATGCAGAGTGCGTTTTTAGCGGAATATATTAGTAATATATTATACATGGAGTATTTCTCAACATGATTGCCAAGAAAATAATGTCTACTCTACGGAAAAAGTCTCTGCAGTGCAGCATTACTTTTACAAGACCTGGAGTCGTTTACGTCGTATCGACCTGACTTGTGTAGTTGTAGTGTTGGAGGTGGTGTAATGCCGGAAAAAGCATACGACACTAAAGAAGAGAAGAAGAAAACGACACGACAGGTATTTATAACCACTATACAATCCGCCATCATCCATGGAAAAAAGAAGAAAAAACTCTTTGGAGAGAGAAAGGGAGAAAAGGACTAAAAGACCAACACAAAAAAAGAAGAATAAAGAGAGGAGAAGAGCTACTTATTACTCTTTCTGGAGGTATTTCCTTACTTATTGCCTATAACCAACGATACGACACGAAACACAACACCAAAATAAAGAAAGGCGATAAGGAGATTCTCTGGACTGGGTTGTTGTGAAGAGGATAGTGATGATGATGATGTGCTTCGCCGGTTGAATAGGTGGTGGTGGTGAGGAGGAAGATGATGTTTGTGTAATAGAAATATGTATACAGACAAGATCCACTTCCTTCGCGGTGAAATTATCTTGGTACTGTGGCATCAATGTGCATTGATGATACTAAGCCCATTTATGGATCAGTGCAATGTATGTACAGATATTTGTGTGTATGGGAAAGGAAAAGCATGGCTGATGATTATAGGAAGGATGAGATGATGATCATGGCGATGATGGGAAATGAAATGATGTATGAAAATGTAATTTTGTTTGTCCTACTTGTGAATCTACCAGTACGAAGGAATGAATACGACCTTAGTTTCTTATACTATTTGGTGTATGGCAATGTCAAGTCAATGAACAAAATTTTTGTGCTTTTCGTGGAAAAAAAAGTAATTTAATGACGACTCAACATGAGTTGCCCTGCCCATGTGCCCTGCTGATCCTCTGGTCCAATGATCTGGCATGGTAAAAAGAAGAAGAATAATACAACAAGAATGAAAATAAGTACGATTTAAGCTGTTTTATTTCTCTCGATTTTGTGCACAAAGAAGATTATTTACTGACAGGCCAAGCAAGAGAAAGAAGAGAAAATGGTGAAAATACAAAAGGAAATAATGGAGACATGGTTTGTTTGGTAGTGGTAGAGAAAAAGAAGTGAAATGAGAGAAAACGGATGAGAAAAAAATAAGGAAAAAAATCTATTTCTTTTTCGTGTTGTCGTTGTGTCGTCGTCAAGTGAAGGAGTACAGTCAAGAATATCGCATCATCACGTCAGTCACCGCACTAGAAGAAGAAGAACAAGACAGTAGACACATCACCACATATCAAGCCCATAAGTAGTCGTATTATTTTCCTCTGTTATTGCTTTGCTTTCAATTCCTCCTCCCAACCAACAAGGAGAGAAAAGACAAAGTGGGTAGAAAGGAGAGACACAAACACACACACACATCCAATGAAAAAGAATGAGATGTAAAAAGAACATCACGAAGTGAGTACACACAATGTCAAACAAAAGCGTTCCACTTTTCTCCATCCAACAGCCCTTTAGCCAAAGAAACAGAATAGAGCAGCAAAATGATGGCGTCATCACGACATGATCACTCTGGAACGGATTCAAACTCTGGATTTTTCTCTTCTTTTTTATTTCCCTGTAGCTATTTGTCATTTTGTTTTTTTGTTGGTCTGGATGGTTTCTACTTTTTTTTGGGATGCTGTTGGCTTTTCCAATTTTGTAAAACATCTTATCCTGTTCACTCTCCATTTCTTACCTTCTTTTACTCCTTTTGCTCTTTTCAAGGAGAAAATTGGCTTGAACCGGTGAAAGTTTGACTGTGTGCGAGAGCTTTTTTCTGCAAGTGAGTAAAAATAAAAAAGTGAATGTAAATAAATAAAAAAGTCAAAAAGTGAAAGCAGGTTGGCTGACTGAGTAAGTTTATACTCTAAGATGGCAATGATGGCAAACTGATGTTTTTTGTTGTTAAACTTTTATGCAATGCAATATAAATGACTGGACTTGACTTTTCAAGTAGTAGACAAGTTGACTTGACGAGTTGTTGTAAAAAGTAAGTGAAAAATATACAAAAAGAAAAGTTATTTTGCAGCAGCAGGTTTTGTTGTTGAAATGATTGTGATGTAGAATTATATGTCTTTCCTTTTTTTGAAAAAAAAAAGAAAATTGAAAAAATAAAGAATTGATGCAAACTTGCAAGGTGGATATTCACATTTTGTAAATTTTTATTTTATTTTTTTCTCACGACTCCCAACTCTCATTTTTATATCATCATCATCATATCATTTTTAGTACATCAATCATCATCATCATTATATTTTTCATAAAGTCATCATAATAGTATAATAGTTTATTATAATCATAGAATAATAGTAATCATCATCATTTTTTAATTATTATTGATCAATTTTCTTCATTATTTAATAACATTATGTAATTATAATTACCTAAACACAATAAAAAGCCGGGGGCAAAACCAGAAATCATAACATTGGCTTATACTTCAGAGATGTAAATTATCAATACTTAGACAATAACATGATAATACCAAGGAATAGATCAATAATGAGGAATTAATTAACTTATTTATCAGTAATCAATAAAATAATACCTAATAATAATGATTTTTAATTAACATTAATTTACAGCCATAGTACACTGCCAAGAATAATCAACAATCATAATTTTGCTTTATAATTTCAAACAGTAAAATTACACTGTAATGAATATTTTTTAAATCTTTATATTTCATTTTAACATTGCAAATTTTTCTTGATGGTGGTGGCGTGAATATGGTAGAATGACTAAAATATAGTTTAAACTAAAAAACAACAAATATTACAATTAAACTTAAACATAAAAACGATGAAATAATCAATCAACAAGAAAAAACTCAAGATTGAAATTTATTTCTCGCATAAAATAGTTTTACATATTTTTTTGGTGTGTGTAGCTCTATGAAGTATTTATGTAGCATGTTTCAGCAAATTCTCAATTTTTAAAACTAATATAAACATGTTACAATTTATTGTTTAAAACATTAAGTTTTTATGTAGCAATAATCAATTGCAATTGTTGTTTTTTATTCTTTATTTATTTAAATAGTGTGTGTATACAAATAATTATATTAATGTACGTTTTTTTCCATCATAATAATATATATAGCACAGGAGCGACGACGCACGACGGCGGCAATTTATTAAATATGTTAACATATAACATACGTAGCGTAATAATAAATGTAATGTTTTTTTAGGCAGAGCAGATGATCAATATTCAATTTAAGATAGCACATAAAATAAGCACTAGATGTTTCTTTCCATTTTACACTGAACATGTTTTTTCCCCTTTCTCATATTTTCCGTCATAATAAACTAAAAGTTTTTTGCTATGCAAATAGAATTTTTGTTTTAACGATTGCAATAACATTTTTTTTATGTATTTTTGTTATTTTATAAATAGCAACAAGAAGAAACGTTTATGATTTTTCTACATGCTTTCCCTCCCTTCGCATTTACAACATTCGTCATCATCAAAATGTTTCAATCGATCACACGAATACACTCTGTCCCATAAATTGAGGTACTCCATGAATAGCAGTTTCATTTTTTTAGCAAAAGCACAGTGGTAAATATTGATAAATAGATGCTACTTTTTAGCAATTTGCAACTCAACTATCAATTCTGTATTTCAATAACAACACCTGTTTCTCTGAAATATTTTGCTTTCACTAAAGCCATTTTTGATTTGAATTTGATAAGTGTTTTTTTTACTGCCATGAAATAAAAACAATTTAGTGTCTATTTTTAAAATGCAAGTTAGCATATTTTTTAAAAGAATACATATATTGTGTTATGTATTAATCGTAGTATTTAGTAACATTTTTTTTAAATGACAACATTTTACAAACAAGTACTTGTAGTACCAGGCATTTGAAATAGCACTCTCGTAGTATATTGACCAGCGTCTGTTCTCCTGATTTTTTCCATTTTATAATTTTTAAATGTCTAGCCTTAAAATTATCATGTAATATTTTTTTGGGATTTTTTTTCGTTTTATTTGTTGAAATATCAATAATTAGTTATCTTAATATAAAGAATTTTTTTAGTAATAGCGACAAAAACATGGAGCTGCAGTACTCATAAATATTAAATATTCTAAGAAACCAGACTAATCTACTATTAATATACATCATCTCACCTTGCATTTTTATACACAACTTACGTTTTCATTTGTTTTTTTTAGTATTTTTTTGCTATTCTGCTCGCGTAAAATATTCTATAAGTTATAATGGAGTTTTCTAGTAATCTAGTACAGAAAACGGATTTTTTTTTTATATAATACATAGATCGCATAATAATAGAGTTGTTTTAAACAAGGTAACCTTTAAAAACCTGCTAATAGTACGCAAGCCCATTGCTTATGTAACATTACATATTTTATGCATATATATAGCAAACATGACAAACTATTGAATTTGACTTTGACAGATTACACGTTAAATAATGAATTACAATATCATGTAGTAGTAGTAGCAAAGATAAAGAAGCACTTGGTTAGTTTTTTTCGAACGAACGCTTTTTATTATTGTTTTCTCCACCATAAAAATGGATTTTTTTTCTCTGCAATCCGCGTTTTCTAGCGAATCTAGTTGCGCTATTGATCTGTAAAGTTATCTTTTATATTTCTACTGATAACCATGTACTGTATTTTTAATGATTAAGCATTTGTAATAATGATATATGTATTTGTATCCTATTTTTTTTAATTTAAAGGGAGAAGTATATTTATCTAAAGGTATAGAATAATTATGTGTCTATGCATGTTTTGGTGGTAAGAGCAGTCGAAGTTTTATTTTATTCGTAGGATTATTTATAATGCTAAAATATATTGAAATAGCTTATCTTACACCAGTTAGAAAAAAAATGAGACGGTTATGAAAATGGCAAAATAAACTTTTTACTGTAATCTATCTACTCTATTATGCACACAGATAAGTACTATGAAAAAAAGAATGAATGTACAAAAGCAGAATGTTGTAGGTTCTCCATGTCCATTTGGATGGCGAGAAATGAAAATGATTCAGTAGCCTATATACTTTTGTAACACCTTTCGCCTTTCTATATCCATACAAAGGTGTGAGCAAACTAGTAAAGTGCGGCAAAGAAGCATCTGATAAAAAATAATCTTTTTATCTTTGGAAAAAAATAAGCAGAAAAAATTACATTCGAGGTATGTATTTATGTATCTAACTTTTTGTTGTGATGTTGGTATATTTTCGTACTAGAATTGTAAATGTTATCATCTTGTACAGAATGAGGTGTGGAGGAGGATATATAATAATATATTTACATGTAGCGTAACAGACAGGGTTTATGTATTTGACCTCAATAATATATTTATTTTATGCATGTAATGAACAACGAACGCAGAAGGTAACTAATTTGTTCGATTTTTTATATTTAGTTAATGACTGATTAAAACGTAGACACTCGACTCGTCATTCGCCAACATAGTGTATGCATAGCGTTGTCAACATCATTATTATTATTATCCAAGCCAGTCATTCGTTTGAAATGAGTGATGACATGAATGCATTACTAAATTACATATTAATTTTTACCAGCTATCTTTCCACCTACTTATCAATGTATGTCACGACCACAATAATCCTAACCTAATCCTAGCATGGTTCTATTGCATCTTCCTTCCAAATATTATAATCCTAGTATATATGTTTTACTACATTAATCATACACGGTAAAACTCCTAATAGTTTTATAGTTATCAGTATAGTTTATAATGATTAATCAATTAGTCAAATACTTTTACATGATGAAGAATTTATAAGCAGTATCTAAAAGAGAAAAAGTCTTGTATATCGAGTCTCAGCGATTTACAATGGAATCAAGAATATTATCATTTCACACCTGTCCATCAATTAAGTAAACTAATTTATCCTACGTATTCGTAGTATAATTCTAATATGATAAAGTATGTGTATATTTAACTAACTAACTATATAGCTAAAGTCTAGATAAAGCTAAATCATCTCCCATGTCACACAAATTGTCTGACATGAGCCAACCTAAAAGTGAAAAATCTCAAAAGAAGTGGTAGATTTTCTTCAATAGGTAGTAATAGTACAGGTACTCCTTCCACCGATTTTCTCCATTCCTGCTTTCACTACTCGCTATCTATGTAAAGTGTATGTGGGAGGGATATATTTATTTATTTATAAGAAAAATGTGTTGCGCAATATGTAGAATCTTATCCAGTACTTTATACAGTAGAACGGCAAACTAGTATCCATAAAATTGTCTAATATGCAATAAAAAATGCTGCTGTGATGCTATTAATGCCTTTTAGGCATTTAAGCAATATAGTTCAATTTTCTTTTCACACGGAAATGCATCCATCCATGCTTATATTTTGTGAAATAATGCATTGACTTCCTATCATTATTAATACATATAAAAAGCCACGTTTGTCACTTGTAGTAGCAGTAACAATAGTGTAATATATTTGCCCTAAATAATTACTTAACTTACTTGCAATAAGAAATAATTATGACAAAAGAAAGGAACATGTTCCTATATATATTTATTTATAAAGAGCAACAATTAGCAAGAAAAGATAAGACAGATAGCCAAAGCAAAGTGTAATGGACGAAGAAGCAACCGTGATGTGTGATGTGTAGTGGATTAATTATTTAATTTTCGTAAATTGATCCTATTTGTTTTATGTATGTATATTTTATTTATACTGTTGTGTATAATTACAGCATATGGCATATAATAATAGGACATGGCAGGTTGATGATGATTCTGATTACTATTTAATTCCTTTCTCTCCCGTTTACATCTCCTTTTCCTTCTTCAGGCTATTAATAATGAAACACACCGGCCACGCTATACATTCATTCTCTTAACTTAAGTGTATGTGTGCAGTACAATGCAAAGAGTAGTAGAGTGGATTAATAGAGAAAGTATAATTTGTCAAGATGAATCTCATCTCATTTCACACACTCTCTCTCGCAAACATGCACACACACATACCCATTTGAGTGCTTTCACTCAAGCCATACACGTAAGATAGGATATTTAGATAGATAGCTAGCTAGATAGATGTAAATCTTCTTCTCTGAGCTTTTTTTATTTGCGGATGTTGAATACTGTTTTGCTGACTGCCAGGAGAGGAATGAGTTGCTCAATTGCAAGATGGTGCTCAACATTCTGCTACTGCTCAACCTCATTTCTCTGGGAAAATCCCTGCAACCATCAGCCAGCAAACCAGGAAAACAACATCACATATAATCAGTAGCAGGATCAGTATATAAAAGGAACATTGCATTGGCATAATTACATCTATTTATGTTACGAGTTACACAACAGCCATCATCATGAATCCACATACACAAAACACACACACGCACACGTTAAAGGCATCAATCTTTCTTTACAACAGCACCACAATATCTTACTTTTCTCGCATTTTTTTTGTAAATACATCTTGTTTAAATGGCAAATCATTATGTGTTATATAGGTTATCTCCATACATCATCATACAAATCCACCCACGCAAATAGGAATATTATTCTATGTAGCGATTTAAGGTATTTAAATATACACTGAGCATTAAATATTGTTTTTCCAGCAATATTTTCACGGACTTGGACTACAGTCTCTTCTATGTGTGTATTTCTATAGGATGTGTATAATTTTTATTATGAATTTTTTAAATATAATGCAGAGAGAGGTATATGCAGAATAATGCAGATATTTTTTTCTGTAATTTAATGACTACACTGTGTTCTTTTCTCTGTTTAAAAATGCATGTCTGAAGCAGTTTTAACCTTTATTTCTCTCGCTCATTCTTTCATTTTTTATCAACGGTTATGGTAATTTTTCAAGTCTAAATGGCTAAGCTCATTGTTGATGAATCTGAAAATCTAGAGACAGTTTATTTTTTATTCATTTTGCTTCACTAAGAAATATATGTACACGTTTTTTATATACACATACATACTTTCACCATGTAATCATTTGACGAGTTTTTTTTATATCTTGGGGAAAAGCTTAAGACAGATGATTATAATAACCATTAAAACTTAACGAGCTTATATATTTTATCAAATGTATGTGTGCATTGCTAAAAATTGTTGTTTTTTAATAGCGACAGTGCGTGTTTCTAAAAAAAAGTCCTAAAGGTTTATGATACCTGTAAAGCTTCTGCAGTTTTTAAAGTGATGTATATCATGATCACGATCACATTTTTATTGCAAACATTTACTTATCTGCATCTTGATTACTTTATATATTTTATGTATGTATTTTAATTGTTCTAATTTGAAATACTTTAAAATCTTTACCACAAAAGTCGACGAGACAAAAATTTTCAAGTTTTTGAGCATTCTCATTCATAACTATACTTTCACCTTTTTGCTTTATAGGATTTTTTACGTATAACGTTTTTTGGGCCTAATATTGTAGCATGCGCATATACACCTGCCATCCATTAGTCAATTTTATTTTAAAATTAACTGATTAATTAAGAAATGCAGTGGTACGTCTGTTGTATTTTTGCTGTAGCGAAATACAGTCAAAAATCTTAAGATTAAATTATGGTTTAATCTTTTAAGTACTTATTATATTTACATAAATTCATCTTAGTAAATATTGAACAAGACGCACATAATATCTTTCTTTCTCCAGTAATACCAATGTAATGTAATGTGTATTGAATGAAGCTAAAAGCTACCTAAAACTCGCGTAAATATTCCTAAACCGTCATCATCTCTCTGTCGTCACATGGTGTACCCTGATCTGATAATATTACTTTTTTATTCGCGTAGCCACTCAGTTATCGTTATCGTAATAATTTCATTACTGATTTTTTCATCATTTTCACTGGCATACTTTTATCATTCATTCGCTTTTCATTGTTGAGGCAAGAACACTTATTTAGAAGAGAACAATATTATTAGTCATATACAACAGCTTTAGAAGATATGCACGACATGCGTTACATAATATTTTAGGCAAATATTTTATTAAAAGTTATTTTAATTTTAACGATCACGTTCGATATTTAAATCTTTTCCGAAAACCTACTACTGATTCATTTTTTTCTGCCCTGTTGTCTGATAATCCTTACACTTTTAGTAGATTATGTAAGACACAAACTGGAACGCTCCCACGTTTTTATAATCTGCTATGCGTTTCGATCCCTACATCCTAATTAAGAAGAAATTAATAACAAGACACAAGAATATTGATATCCTTTTTAAAATACTTAATTGCAATAGTGCTGGCTGGCTGACTGAATTTATATTTTAGCTACGCAGAGTGACGTCTAAAGACTCTACACGTTATGTAGTTTTTTTCTATTCCTCGTTGATCCCTTCTTAAAAGCGATAAGATTTATTAATCTATTGGTAATCGGATAATATACTGAATTATAATTTAGGGAAAAAACGCTGATATTTAACTTTAATCAGTAAAAACTTGTTAGCATACAATTACGATAAAAAAGACAAAAGCACTTTTCTGAACAGTTGCGTACGTTTGTTAGTAGTAAATAGTATAATGACTTTAGTAAGAGATAACAATGCACTTTCACTTCACGAACGACAATACATCAACAATGAATACCTAAGAAAACACCTGAATTTGTTAGTAGTCTTTCCTATGTTAATTTCAAGCGTCATCTTATCGATTAGAGTAAACCTTTCTTTCTATGAATCTAATCTTGAATGGCTACGTTTTTTCTTCTAAAAATATCAATACCGACTTATTTTAGTGGAAGAAGAAATCAATGTAGAGATAGGGCTAAAACAGTCAATTTTACTCAAAATCTTTCAAAATTTCTCTCTCCGTGTCATATCTTCATCGCCTTTATTTTTCGTAACAGTCCTTTGTAATCTTTTCAGTAAAAATCATAGGAGCACTTTCTTTTCAATCATTGGAAGAATCAGTGGTCAGTAATTACGCGACTGACCCTCAGTCAATCCTACACAAACCAACTTACAAATTTCGTTGTAAACCTCCCTGTGCGTACCTTTGCTTTGCTAAATTTCCACAAGCTAACCTCACATGCGCAGAACGAAAGATTGAAAATGGTCAAAATGCTTATGACTACAAATGTGTATACACGCATATAACAACAACCTTAAGTCTGTAATTGCTAATCAGCCTCATAATAAGTTATAGAGTAATTATTATTTAAATTTCATTCAAGTGACTTTTTGACCATTTAAAGAGCTAAAAATTGCAAAGATATATTAAAAATTTAAATGTAGCAAATACAAGAGATTATATATTTTGTTAGTTTATTATTTTCCTAATCTGACGTACAAGCCTATAAGACCCAGCAACGGACGGCGACATTCACCGTGTAACATTAATGCGCATACAGACAGTTTCAAATTTTACTCACGTATCTCATGTAAAAATGCAAAAAGCTTGCCTACTTGTCTAGCTAGTCTATTAAAATTGATTATTATATAAATTGACTCGATCTTCTCGACTCGAACTGCTAAACCAGTTAAACACACAGCGACATCCACTCAAATCCTGTTTTTGCTCTAGGCTACAATTTTTTTAAAGTTTAAAATCAACTCATTTTACAAGATTCACACGCACACAAGATCAGAGACAGTTGCAAAAACACATTTACACTTTCTCTTTTTTTCCAAGACAAATGTTTGTTCAACAGAAAAAGGAACATATTAAAGAGAAAACTTGTATATTTCGTATTCATTTACACATTTTGTAGTGCAAAGTAGTCACAAGGCGCCCATTTTCCACGCGCTTTTACATCCTCGTTTTTCTGATCTTATCCTACATTTTATGAAGTATAAAGAATAATAGCGTAATAGTGTAGATACAGACCGTTGAAAAAACCTCTAATCCTTTGCCTTATGTAAATATTTTGGTAATGTAAAATATGCAGACTAGAATAGAGATGCATATGTCTTCACTTTTACACTCTCAACTATAATAATGCATACAAAATCTTTGTTAACCTTGCACATAGTCATATTAAAGGTATATATACTACACAGTTTGTATAAAAAGCCAGATTATGTGTATCCTTTTAGTTTATGTATGTAAATGGAGGATGATAAAAAGGATTATTTTACACTAGGACGACGATGAGAGGCGAAGATGAGAAGAGGGTATTATGCCACCACCATCACCACTGCCACCACCCCATATCATGGTCGTCCTCATGGTTGTCGTTCATTCATTCATGCACCACTTTTCCATGTAAAACTACGACTTTTATCATCATATTTTCATTACTAATGCATTTTAATATTTTGCATAGTGAAAGTTGGCGAAAAAGAGGTCTCTTAAAAAGGCAGCATATAGTAAAAAGCAATAATAACAGAAACTCACTCATTTTACTTATGATCTGGAAACGATTTTCCTGTGTTTGTGTTTTGCATTTGTTGTGTGCATGCACCCCTTACTAAACACTTTTGTGTAGTGATGATGTAGAGCAAAAAGTTTTAAAAGTGGTAGTAGTCGTAGCTGTGTAGTTTAGTTTAGTAGTCAAAAGTAATTAAAAGGATAATAACAAGATAAACTAGAAATGTCAACACTCGACTTTTCATTCATCTCAACTCGCTCTTAAAATGTATAATATTATATAGTGTTTTTATGAAATTATGTACAACCTATTTGTATATATTATCCATATAATGCATGTATTTAGATGAATTGTGTTTTTGTTTTTATATTACATGTAAAGTAGAAGTAATTTTATAGAGCTTTTAATCCTACTAGAAAAACACACCATGTACAAAGCACAACACTGTGTGCTGTGCATGGAAGAGTGAAAGTAAAACTAACAAAACTAGACACATAATTCATTCATTTACTTGCGCAAACATGTGTACTACAGTCGATTTACTTAGTTTCTCTCATTTTCTCCAAAGAAGAACAATAATAAAAAGTTTGGTTTAATAATAAAAAGGCATAGTAGTATAGTCAAGAGTAAACAAGCCTATTATAATTTAACTTTTTATCTTTGATGCCTACTATTATAAGAGCCACCGTATCTCCATTTTACCAAGTTTCATGGGAAAAACGGGACAGAATGAGGTCGTTCTTTGAATCTTAACTCTCGCTTAACCTACACTATTTTTTTACTGTACATGATTAATATAGCTTAAATTTATATATAATTAAGCATAGATGTATAATTTTTTTTTATATATGTAGCAAAAATGTTTGTATATTTTATTTACTTAACTTATTATTACTTCTTGATTTAAGCACGGTTGGCTAATTATTATTTTACCACCATCAAGTCCCCGGCTTCAGCATCATCATTTTTTTCTTACTTTTGTTGTGGGCTGGTATTAAGGTAAAACTTTTTCCCTTTCCTTTTTACAGATGCCAGAGAAAACTTTAGTCAAAAACTCAGGCCAGACGCAGACGAAAATCATCAAGAGAAGATGTCGATAATGATGATGATGGGCTGTTTTGTTGAGTGTTTTGACGTTTTCCCCCATTATTTCCTGTTGTTTTTGTTACTGGTATCTTCTTCTCAGCTGCATACCATAAAAATCCCCCACCACACACGACAGAAAAATTGAACTTTTTTGCAAGGGAAAAATATTTTCCCAACCATAACTGTATTTATATTTTTCTGTTGTTGAATGTCAGTTAAGTAAAGAGAATCATCATCATGTGATCTCGCATGGTGCACAACAAAGCGCAAAAAGAAATCTCATCAAAAAGTTTTTCTTCTACTTTTTCTGTGTGGATAGTAGTAATAGTAGCGATGATAATGTTGATGTGAATATAACATGGTGAAAGGAAAGATTTCCATTTTTTTAGTAAAAAAAATCAGCACAAGTACATACAATAGTGTAGTAGCAGTATGTGTTGTAATAGTAGTGGTTCGTGCTGTAGAGACTTATGATTATAACATAACTATTACTACATTTTTTCTTCTTTTTTATGCCGGTAATTTTCTATATAATATACAGCTATTATTTTTCATATCTTTTTTTGACTGAACGGTAAAGTTTATTTTTTTCCACTCCGTTATTCCCTTTTTTCCTGGTAACACATTCCACCACACCAAATCATCATCACATTTTATCCACCACCATTCCGCTACCGCACCTACATTTTTTCGTTCACACTTAACAAAGGAAACTGTGCACGCTTCAGTTACAATTTTACTCTTCAGTCATGAGAAAAAAAGTTTTTTTCTTTTGTAGAATAGGTCATAGGTAGTCTTTTTTCATTTTCATTGCTATCATTTTTCTCAAAACTTTTTTTTCACAGGTATGATTTTTTATTTTAACAACTTTCACTTTTTTAAAGAGTTTTTATGACACATTTTAATTCTTTTCCGTGTCTGATTTCTTTTGATCTATCTTAGTAGTGTTGACATTTGTTAAAAGTAAAAGGTTGTGTGGTATATTCGTTTTTTTATCTGTGCTAAAAATAAAATTGAATTTTCCTTTTTTTCATACTTAGAACTCAAGTCGGTAGGCTGCACAAGAGGTCTCATGATCCTGAAGATTGATTGTGCACCGTGAGGCGGAGGGCGCCAGGTCAATTTTAGCTTCCGCCAGGGCATCCTCAGAGTCAACAACCCAGTAACCCAAGGTGTCCGTGTCATAGGTTGGGATGATTGTCACATCTGTTCATATAATAAAAAAGTATAATAAAGTATCAAAATACCTTTCATCGCAAAAATTAATGATGCAATTTCATAATAGAGAAGAGGGGGCGAGACCAATATGTAAAAAAAAATCTTTTCATATTTTCCTCCAGATCGTGTCATCATAATCATCGTCTTCTTCTTCATAATGACAGGAACAACAACAACGACAACAATAATCGTAATCATTATAACCATTCATCCATCCACTACCTTCACCACAACGCCCTTTTACACAAATTTGTGTGACAGTATCTGCTCCTATTTTTCCACTTCTTGGTATATTGCTCCTTTGAAAGCCCTTTTTGCATTTTATTACCCTGTCACAATAAGCCCACATACATATATACATATATTTATGTATATACAATACACGACAGCCATGATCGCATCATAACAATATCCTGTTCAAACTCATCTCTTTTCTTTTTTCTCCGCAATGTCGACACAATGTTGACTTTCCCATGTCATTATCCACTTGAATGGCTATAACATAAAATGCATATTATACAACAACAGCCTAGAGATAGGCCAGTCAACAGTAGCGCAGAATATATTTAGCAATGTCATTATATTTGCTGATGTGTTTGTGTGTGCTGCTGCTCTGCCATTATATTAATATTATTGCCATTTGGCTTTGCTTTTGCTGGTGCACAATTTCCGGTAGACCATGCTTACATATGGATATCCTGTCTCCGCCACCAGCATACATCGTCGTTGTCGCCGCATTGTATAAAAATTACATGAAAATAGCATTGACATCCCAATGATCGCTTTGATGCCAACTGAAAAACGGCAATTGGAGCAAACAAATAAAAACCCGCACTTTATTCATCCCTCTCCACAGTCAACTTACTTGACTGAATGCCTTCCTTTCAACCAGCTACAGAAATTTGAGTGAGTAGTCAAGTGAAATACTTTGAAAACATTAGTTAAGCTTTCATCCATGTGAGTTTTGTGTGTGTGTGTGTGTGTCTAGTCATTACCATATTAAAATCCGATCAAACTACTTTCTCTCTCTGACTTTTATACACAAAAATCCTTTCAAATTGTTTCGGCTGTCTTACAACTCTACGTTTTTCCGACTATGCCCATCATCCGTTTTTTTCTTTCATCTTTTCTCCACACTCAATCTCAAATGGAAATTGCATAAAGCTTGACTTTGTTGGTTAACATGAACATCATTCCAATCATCGTCATCATCATCCTTTTACTTCTTTAGCATATATGAAAAAATCTGATACATTTACTGCTGCTGTTACTTTTTTTTCTGCATTTATAGATCTTCTGACTTTCATTCTCCGTATAATATGCTTGATTGTATGTACATATAACAGTATGACTACTGTCACAGTCTCTCGGGCCAAAAAAGGGAGAAAGAAGCAGTGTGGATCGATCGCCCTACATTTTTTCACAGAAAAAAACACAGCGGATGGCAGCAGAAGGAAAATAGCACGGTATGTGATATAGTCTACATCCAAAACTTGAACAACATCTCTTCATCATCGTTTCCCTATAGAAAGACTAGGAAGAAGAACAACACCACATATTACAAAGCTAAAGCCAACATTGTTGGGATGGATGCACCAAACTCTCTTTCACACAGTTCTACTCAACACGCTCTCATAATATCTTAAACGGTTTAATATGAAAGCGTTATGCTACAAAACAGCGATATTGGCTGTGTGTGTCTGTTCAGCCAGCTCACCAGTACCCACATATTTCGCAAGCAAAGATGCAGACAGTCTGTCTGCACCTGCTGCTGCCTCTGTTCTAGCTCTAGGTCTACTACTGCTCGACCCTTAAACATATGAATGTGTGGAGAAAGTGGATCACCAACAAAAACAAGTATGTGGATAAAAACCTTGTAGCACTGGAACCGACTGGCAGCCAAGGAAAAATTGCTAGGAGCAAAAATGAGAGAAAACAAGCAGAACAGTGTGTGTGGATGTGGACACCACACTACACACTCACCATCATACCAAGACCACCACCGCTACCATACCATCGCGTCGTTCCACTAGTACATTTTTGATCAATCATGGTGGTTGGTTTTGTGTATATGATGGTGTAACGGTTACCGTAACCAAAAACTTGGAACATTCTCCTCTTGCTCTCCTCCAAAAAGAAAAAAAGGAACAACGACAGTTCAGCGACAACCTTTTTTAAAGAAAAAAAGAAGGATTTTCCGGGGAAAAGGGAGAACCCCAACCGGTTCACGTACAACTAATGTAACTTCATATGTGTATCTCTGTAGTCAAGTCTCGAAATTTGCATGGCATCAAAAGCAGGAAAACCAGCAATGAAATAAAAGGAAACTACTCACTAACTCTGGTGGTTGCATAAAAGTAAAAAAACATGAACGAAAATGCACTGCTCTTCTACATCACCACCACCACCGTGTGGACTCATAGTTAAGTCAAGTCAGATAACCAATTTACATTCAGAATGGATAGCTGCACAAGCTATTTGTTCAGCTATATGACTACCACATGTATATGACTATGCATGATGATGACGATGGCCCAGCTTTACAATGAAGGTGATGGTACTACTTGTATGCATAATATGAACAGCGGCATCAGAGGACACTTCCTTTTTGTATAGCATACCATTCTTCTCGCTTTTCGAGGTACTCTATTACTTTTTTGTCGTAGTCGTCGTAATCGTAAGTGTCCTTGTATTTGCTACATCCACAATCCACACACACACACCCCAATTCAATTTCATTTTCTCTTTCTGGTTCCTTTTTGTCATCGCGTCGTGCCAAGCTAATAACTAACATAACAGCTAACAGAGCTTTTGAATTAGTGGTACAAGAGCCGAAAATGATGCCAAATAAAAGTACATAATAGATGCATGGACGACGACATGGACCTCTTTCAAAAACACACACACCCTCCAACAAATTTCCTTTGGTGATGGTAGTGGTGAAGGTAGGAAATGAAAATCAATTGGGTTTTTTATGGGAGCAACAACTACACAGACACGCATATACACCTACACCCCACGACCAACCCCACACAATGCAATGTACCAGGCTGTACCTATGCCCTTCCTTCTCCTGGCGTCTCTAACGATCTATTCTTCATTTCATTTCTAATGGGCCTTCTCTCTTTTCTTCCTCTTTCATTTTCTCTCTTTTTTGTGTTCCCTAAATCGACTGAAACTGGAACAAAGAAAAAAAGAAATGATTTTCTCTGTTCCCAGCACAAAAAGCGTTGCACACATGTCATATTCTTGTTTTTCCATTCAAACAATTTTTGTGCATTATCAATTCATCATTTCTCAGTGGAGACCAGGCCATGGTCATATCAAACTGAACACTGAGCTCACTTCTTTCCTTCGTTTTTTTATGTTTCCTTCACCGCACCACACCACCGTGTAAACTTCCTTCCTTTCCCTTTTTCTATTTTCCAATCAACTCATTACTCTTCATATATGCACCTTGTATGCAGCAGCAGCCAACGCCAACACAAGGCAAAGTCAGCCTTCAGCCTTTCCTCCTGTCATTTCTGATTAATGAACGTTGTCGTTCTTTGTATAAAAGTAGTACGTGCTTAACAAAGCCCAGCCCGTAGTAAACAATCACCAGCCAATCTGATATTTTTTTCTTGTAATTCTCTTCATTCACCTGGTTCCCATCGTCATCATTACTATCATCATTCTACTATGCTACCCCAAACTCAATCCTTTGCAATAACAACAGTAATAGTCAGTCCAAATAACTGTAATAATAATACACTTCTCATTTTCAGATGGACTATAACACTAACCGTCAAGTCAACTCAACCATGCCACTAATCATAATCATCATCTTCTCCTTTTCCGCATGCTACTCATAGTCATATACATCCAGACACACAATCTTATACTTTTTATACATGGTTATTTTTGGACTCAATGTCATCGATGTATAGAAAAAGTGAATGGGATAATATACGCGAAAAAAATATATCATAGCCGTAGCACACACGACACAAAGTTCTTATATCACAACAATAAAACATTTTGGACGTGAGTATAAAAAGGATCAATCAAAGCAGCAGCAAACCAGCCAGAGACCAAGACCAAAACGGTAGATTGCATGTGTATTCGATCCGAGCAGTTCGAGCTCACAACAAAGTTTTTTTTTCTTCTCTTGGTCGTATGTTAGCTTGAATCCCATAAAATTTGAGCCCAACAACCAAAGTCCTTCTTGCTGCTTTCTCCTTCTTTCATGTTGAGCAATAAATAATGGGCTTTTCTCCTGGCACACTCTAGCATTTCCCATTCCCCGGTGTAAACTCTCACTCAAGACGACATGGTATTAAAACGAGCAGGTATTATACGTGGTGCATAAATGCCTATTACAGATTTTGATATTATTACATGCCTGACATATAAAAAGTTGGATTGAAAATTAAGACGAGCAATAAGAAGACTATTTTTTCCAGTTTGGTTGTATGTGTGTGTAAGCTTTTCACCGTGGTCGCACGGGGAAAAGGCAAGGTCTCGCTAATCTCTTCACGTATATAACCAATTACTCTAGTTATTACTACCATATTGCTACGCATATCAACTACCATACCAGTATCATGATTTGAATGAATGAATTTTAAGAGCTAGGTGAGTACTTGAAAAAAAAAATTATAGTAAAATATATTATACTTGTGAACTGAACACGACACGTCTAAGACAGCGACACACGCCACGAACGAAGCAGCATTCATATTCATGACTTACATAATAATATTTATGCATGCTATATGATGGGATTAGTTCATGCTTCGTACTTGGAGGATTTTTTTATAGACTTTATATTATAAGGCTTCCGTGATTACGTACAATTTTTTCCCACAGATTTTCTTACAGTTTTTCTCTACTTTTTCTTTGTGAGTTGAAGGTGGCCTTGATACAATGCTAATATACATTTAGTACACATGGATGGTTGGATGAATTGATGGAAATAAACTCACATATTATTTTCTTTTCTTCCACCAACTTATTTTACTTCCCTTACTACATTTCATGTGTACTGTTGTATTGCCCAGCGACTCGCTGGTAATAACCATAATAATGCAGAGAGAAAGAAAAACTGGAGAGAATAATAACAAGAAAATGTGAAGGAATCCACTGAATTACTAGACTACCCACTACAGTCTAAACAATATAACGACAACAAGAACAGCCGCAGTATAAAAAAAAGTCTGAAAGCCCCCTCAGCAGAAAAATCTGATAAAATCCAACCAAACCAGTAAACCCAAAAACCTCAAAGCTTGACTGCCGATTTCGATGCTACTTCCACGCTACATTGCTGCTGTATTTTTTTGGTATACACGTATTATACGACAGAAGTAATAAAAACGAAGCCGATTTTCTATTTTCTCCTTTTACATAATATGATGCTTTCAGATAAACAAAAGATGTACATTGGACAGAGGGTAATGAAATGAATGCTACTTTTAGGTGTATGTATAATATGCTGATTTTCCTAACTGTAATAATCGTAGTTTTATACTTATACTGGTGTTGCTACTATTCCAACGACAGCAGTATTATTATTATTGTAAACATCAGTAAATTTATTTCCTTCTCCATCTTCTCCAGTCAAGTCAAAGTAAGGAGGAGAGAGAGTTGGAAGAACTCTAAGGAGGTCGTCCACGTCCTCTCTCTCTCTTTCCGTTCGTCTTTTTCATTTAATACGCTTACGTATTATTTTTGTACGATATGAAAATAGTGTGTGTGAGCTCTTCTTCTACTTCCATATTTTTTCTCTGCAGAGAAAAGAAAGGAAGTTAACTCACAAAGAAATGGGACTTAAACAGAGGAAAAGAGACTTGCCAGTCAGAGAGTCAGTACAGTAGAAAATGTAAAAAAATTGTATGCTATTTTCAATGAAAATATAGCAGTGTAAATAAGGCCACATCAGCAGAAAAAGAAGCCATACAAGAAAATGTGACGATGATGATGATGGTGATAGCATGCAGAATTTTTTTTCGAGTGAGGAAAAGCGACAAAAGAGGACTTTTTTCACAATTCACAACAAAGTCGAAAATGGGAGGCTCGGCACGAGCGGCAGTGGGAGAAAGTCAAGTCAGTGAAGAGAAGGAAAGAGGAGAGTTTTACAACTTTGCTGACTAGTACCACTCTTGCTTCTTCTAGATGGATAAATTATATGCGTTCTTCACTGTACACACATATAGTGTACACAATGCATACGTGCATCCATTACGAAATTAGCATGAAAGTACCAAAGTACACACTTATAGACACAATGTTGAATGTACATACATGGATAAAAGTTTTTACATGAGTTGTGCATACAGAAACAGCATTGTATACATAAAACGTACATATATCTATTCCCAGTGTGTGTTGACTGGGATAATATTGTTTTTTCAGATTCTCTGAAGAAAAGGCTGGATGTGTAAATGTATGTAAAAGTGTGCCATAATAGTAATAATATTATCCAAAAGAAGGACAAGAAGAATTCGGAGGAAATGTATAGAGAATTACACAAGTGTAACAATAATTTAACATATATAAATTGAATGTTATATATTCATATATATGGAAGCTTTAGCTCTTCTTGTTCTGATTGCTGCTGGTGAGTTTCAACTTTAACATGAACCAAACAACAAAACCAAAAAACTTTTACGAGAGACAAGACGATGCTGTTTTGCGATAGCAGTGATGCCGATGCTGGAGCAATAAAACGCTAACTAAACTAAACGATGCTGGTACACTTGCTTTACTTATTATTTCCCTGCTTACTTACATTTCGCCTCAGAAAACTATGGTTGGTTATGTCTATGTCGTCGTAAAATGTTTGCCACTGCCCTTCTTTATGTTATCTCTATTCGGGAGAGTGAAAAAAGAGAGGAAGAAAATAAAGCTGTGTATAGTTTGTAGATATATCAACATATGTATACTTAAATAGTGTTTTCCTTATATGGATTTTATGGGTTTTCCCCCTGTTTGTGTTCATGTTCTTATGTGCGCCTTTTACGTACGTACATTATTGCCGAGTTTAAGATATTTTTAGCGAACTATTTTTTTGTGTGGGTTCAGATTTTGCTCTGCTCTCTTACTCTCTCTCTTTGTATATGTGTGTCTCTCATGCATTATGCAGAAGAAAGGATGCCAAATGACCGGACGGGGATTATGCTCAATGAATGAACATGAACTGCTGGTGGTAGTGCTGAACAGCAGCAGCAGCAGTAGAAGGAGCAATTGGAATAGGAAAACCTATTTATTTTCCCTCTTTGAATTTGAGCAAGTGTAAATGATGATGTGGTGCCACTGGTGGAGTATTTTACATATATGACTTTAATATATGTATATTCTGTGTATGACGGTTTAGCGGAAAGTTGAGAGGAAATTCTGTAGTGTTTAGTTGCAGGAAACTGAGCATTCTGTGTATTTTACTCGGGTGGCAATTAAAACTAATCATAAATTTACCAAATATTATATTATGTGTGTGAGCTAGCTGCGCTGTTATTACTTGCTATATCTATTATACTGACGATGATGATGATTATGATGATGCATTTTATACTCGAATGGCTGTTTGGGGTGGAGAGTGTTGGAATGTTGAAAAAAGCATACATACATACATGACTGTGTTATGACGGATTCATAAAAACGCAGGGAGCATAACAAGGAAAAAAGTTTTTGCCCGTTTTTATGTGGCCGTGATGCTGGTTGGTGGTATGATGAAACGAGAGAAAGTTGAAGGTTGAATGGATGATGATGAAGAAAGTTACAAGAGAAGAGAAAATGGGTTGAAATGTAATGTAGAGAGAGTGTGTGTCTAGTTTTTCACTCTTTTTTTATGTAGACCATGAGATGAGAAGCTCAATATATTCATGTATAAACCCTTCATCATCATCATAATAATCAAGTAGTGACGTTTTTTTTCTAGCCGTGAGATAAAGTGCTCTTCCTTTCCCCTTGACAGCATCGGCATCAGCTACCCTGTTATGTATACATCATCGCATTATTCCCAGAAAAAATGTATACCTATCCATGAAATACTTTTTGTTGGGTAGTTTTTTTTCTGCCGGTGTTGTTGGCGATTGGAATGGAATTTTCTCCGCGATCCAAAACTCAAGACCCGATGCATTTTCCTCTCTCGAAAAAATGTCCATCTTTCACTCAACTCAACACTCTTGGGGCAAAATATACACTTACACCATACCACCACACTAGCATGCATTACATCTTGAAAATGCAATGAAAGAGAGAGAGAGAGAGTAAGAGATATGTGTAAACAAGGGCCGACAAGCCAACATAAATCCTCATTCCATTCCTCTCCTACAGAGCCATGATGCTATCATACGTACCTTTCTATCTACCAAAAAAGAAAGAAGAAACAGAAAAGTAAAGCACACAAAATCGCTCTACTTTCTTTTTTACAAAAAATAAAAAACCAGCAGTCCACTTCCACCACCACTACCATACCATCAGGCTAGGATAATGGAGAAAGTACACAAAAGTACAACACAACATTATTGCATAGCATGGTTGTATGTTATGTGTTCAAAGTTCGACGTGGACTGCTGTGTGGTGGACAACAGAGCAGAACGACTATTTCCTCCGGTAGACATGCTTCTTTCCACCATCAGACCAACATCATCATCACCATCAAGGCATTGTCAGTGAAGATTCTTTTTTGGTTTTTATATAATGAGATGTTTTCATAAGAGATGTATATATATTTTATAAATACACACGTATTATTAGAATTAGTTGTTGAATAAAAACACATTATTCTTCTATTCGATTCTGTTGGCACAGCTGTATCTCAAAACCTCATGACGGCTATGATGCAATATTATTGGATTCCACATCCTTTCCTTTCCACCACCAAAAAACGAACGATGGAAAAGGAGAGAAAACTTTTTTTTACTTTGGTTCCTTTTTGGACAAGGAAAGAAAGGCAGGTCCTAATAATAAGGAGAATATATACCAAGGAGAAAGTGCATTGAAGAAAGAAAAAAACTTGCTAAGTTTGGAGCATTAGGGGTAAAAGTCTGGTAGAATAAGTTTGTCTGTTATGTCTAGTCTGATGTGACTATATGCATTAGTATAACAACACACAGATCATCATCACAACGATCATATAGAAAAGAAGAGGCAAAAGTATTCATCGTCATCATCGTCGCAACACAGCAGCAGAACATTACATCATGCTCCACTTTCGACCTTTTCAAATGAAGAAAGGCAGGAGGAGCACCGTTAGCCGTTATACCAACAGCAGTGAGCAACAAAACAACAAGCTCATATTACAGTATAGAAACGAAACCACACCACCACTGCAGCTAAAGCTATAACGAGTTCGTTCGTCTCTCTTGTCTTTCTTTTTCTGCTTTTCTCTCTCTCTTTTCACCAAAGCAAAAAAGCACTCAAGCCACATTTATCTCGAAAGCAGAAACGATGATGGTATGGCGGTGGTTGTGATGGTAAGAACTCTGCTTTTGTTGGTGAATAAAATGTATGGGTAGGAAACTGGATGAATCTTCTCATTCTCTCTCTCTTGCCTGAAATTTCTTTCTTTTTTACAAGTACCTATTTTGCCACTTTGAACTTTTTTCCTGTGTTCTGATGAGATAAATGGTTTACAATTGTGGAGAGGAGGTTGGTATAAGTATGAAATGGGTTGGAGGTGGTGGTTTGTGTACTGACTGAGTGGAAATTGGATAAATGGAATGGATGGGATGGATGTTCGGATGAATGGAGAAATGAAAAGCTGTTGATATTTTTATTTATTGGTTGTGCTATAGTGGCGATGGCGTTATGAATACAATTTTTTTTTCTAGAGATGAAAAAATGGATGGATGAAAACTTTTTTTATTATTAGATTTTTTATTGTTTTTTCGCGGTTGTTGTTGTTTTTGGAGTTTATGGTCGAAGGTACTTGAGTGAAAGGGAAGTAAATGGAGTAAAATGAACGTATAAGACACTTACCGAGATTCTTATCCTCCCACTGCTGTTTTCCTTGGAGTAGCCCCTCGAACACTTCGCGGCTGGGTTCCAATCCACTGAACACGTAATATCTGGCGCGGATCATGCGGAAAAATTCCGAGTCGCAGTAATGCGAGTTGCCGTGATGAGGCACGTAGGCGAGGTCTACATAAATGGGACTGTGCTTGGATGACTTTTTAGATGATTTCTTAGAGGAGCCGCTAGCACCCTGAGCATGTTTAGCAGGCGTGCCGGGGGGTTGATGGTCTTTGCTTGAGGAGGAACCAGCCTTTTCAGAACTTGCACTCTTTTTAGGGGTAGCTCTTACGTTGAAGTTACCGGAATCCGGACCAGTGCTACCAGGAAGAGATCCTCCTTCGGCACCTCCAGCATCACTGGAACCGGCGGTGTTTGTTGTGGGGTAAATTGTGGGGAGACCGAGAGGTTTACCCCACTCTTTCAGAATGTCAGCAGAGGATGATGATGATGATTGAGGTTGTTGTTGTTGAGATTCTGCAGCAGGTTCCCCACCTGAACCCCTGGAGCTACCCGACTCCGTTCTGGTGCGTATCACTGTTGTTGTCTGGGTAGGTTCGCCTTCCTGGCTTGTAGTAACGGTTTCTATTCTGGTGGTGGTCGTCACAGAATCAGAATCCTTGGTCCCTGTATCATCACCGGTGGATGATGAGGTTTGCCCTGCTGTTGAGGAAGTAGTTGTGGTACTAGTTGGAGGTTGGCTTGATGCGGATGTAGTTTGTTGAAGACTATCAACAGCTGTGCTGATGATTTTGCTCGTTGCGGAGGTAGTGGTTAAACTACTTTGTTCAATTGCCTCTTCTTTACTTGTCGAGATCGTAGTACGAGTGACTTTCTCGCCCTTTTCTTCCTCTTTTACTACAGCTTGTCCACTAACTTGACTCGTACTTGTAGAAAAACTACTACTTTCTTCGTGTTCACTGCACTGTTCGGACAAGGATACAGCACGGGCTGTGCTTGTGACGGTTTCAGCAGCTAGGGTTGATGCTGGACCTGCACCAGGGGCGGATACTGAAGTGGGGGCGGATGACGTAGCAGCCAAGCTCGGCTCACTTGTTTCAGTGGCTTCACTTATGCTGGAATCTACAGGTTCTTCTGGATCAGGTTCAGCACCAATGCCAAACACGTAGGAATATGCGTGAACTTTGTTCGCAGCTGCTACATGCTTTTCAGCAGAGTTGGAGGTGTAAGTAGCAGCGGCGCTTGCTCTTCTGACAGACTTTGGACTGGATCCCTTACCATTTCCAGACGATGATTTGTCAGCAGGTTGGTCTTCATCTGTAGATACACGTCGAGTGATTGTCGTTTTTGTGATAGTGCCACCAGGGGAAATATCTGTGGTTGTGGTAGTGATTGTGCGGAAACTGATTGTGCCACTGGGTGCATCTGCCATGGGCCCTGCAGAGGAGGCTGATGGGGCAAATAATCCACCACTTGTTTCACTCCCTCCTCCTCCTCCACCGCCAGTATTCTCATAGAAAACTGTTTTGGTTGTGGTGGTGGTTCGAGCTCCTTCAGAGTCTTCTGATGAACCTAAATGGGTTCCGGACGTGATGACCTTTTCAGCTGTTCCACTTTGATGTTCACTGCTTTCGCCCTTGATTATTCTCATTTCTGAGAAAATGGCAGCGGTGGACTGTTCACTTTGTTGCTCTTGACTGCTTGTCGTGGTAGTGGTAGATGCTGATGATGAGGAGGTAGTCACAGTAGATGAGGCTTGTTGTTGTTCTTCAATTTTCGTGGTACTTGACATGATTTGGCTATGCTCTTGGCTCAATGAACTTGATTCAACTTTTTTCTCTTCCTTCTCAACAACATGCATTTCTTTTGCCTGCGTTGACTCTTTTGTTGTTGCACTTTCTATGACTATTCCAACTTTTTCCATCATGACTCTACTCATTTGCTGTTCATGTTGTTCGTCAGTTTCCGAAATCACACCGGAAGTAAAGCTGGCTGCACTTTCTCTCAAAGTTTCCCCTTCACTGACCGTCACATCTTCATCAGGTGATTTTACTCCCGACTCAGCCAGTGTCGTAGAAGCACCCGAAATGCTCACAGACATTGAAGACTTTCCTGATTGGCTATACACTGCAGAGCTTACACTCTTTGTGTCCTCTTCAATGTCTAGTTCCTGCTCTCCCGGTTCACTACTTGTTACACTTGCAGTGTCTTTCAAACTAGAAACATCGTCTTGTTGTGGTGGCTGTGGTGCCGCCAATCCACCTGGTGGGGCTTGACATAATCTTCTAGCAGCAAATTTACTAGATCTCCTGGGACTTCCCATAGTCTCCATTGTTTTAAATGTGTCATGTAAATGTTGTAGGGCAATGGTCACCGCTTGTTCCGCCGAGAAATCTGGTAACGGCTCAGGCTCAGGTTCCTTAATACCCGTTTCCTTCTCTCTTTCTTCCCGTTCTTTAGCTTCCTGCTCGGCCCTTTCTTTTGCCTCAATTTTATCGATCAAATCCCCAAATAAGCCGCTACCCGCATTGGCCATTTGCTCCAATGATTCATACACCGTCATTCCCTGTTCCTCCGGCGTTACAGGAACTTCGACGATATCTTCTTTCGGCGCAGCCGGCTTATAATAGTAATCCTCTGATGCTTCCAAGTGTCGTCTTATCGCCTCCTGAGCATTTTTCTTGCATTCATCTACCGCCCCGCTTAATGCCACGCCGGATTTGGCGACATTAAGTAGCGTATCAAATACGGCCTTTGCTTCTTTAATCTTATCAGCGTAATCCGACAGTTGTCTAAATTTCCTTGTGGTTGTCTGATCGTTGGCATCAGCGGCTCCATCTCCCCCAGCAGCAGCTGCTTCTTCCTCTAACTCAATTTGAGATACGAGCGGAGTATCAGTTTTGACTGCATGGGTGGTGGTATCTTGTAAATGTTGTTCATCAGGAGGAAGTTGACTGGTAGGAGATTTCAACATTTCTGGGGATTTCAGTGTTTCTGGGGATTTTAAAGTTTTGAGCGACAAGTCCTGTTCTTTGCTGGTAGCAATTTGTTCAATGGATGCCGTCTCTTTTTTAATTACTTCTGTCGTAGATGTGGTCACAATAGAAGCAGTAGTGGCTGTGGACGAAGAGGATGCAGTGGTGGTAGTAGTGGTTGTACTTTCACTTTGTGTAGTTTGTTCAGTAGTAGCCTGTTCCTCTGAACTTGGAACGACCTTATCACTTTTCTTGTCATCCCCACCATCGTCACCGCCATCACCTCCACTATCCAATTTCTGTATTGATCCTTGGGGCAGCTCTGCCGCTGCCGATCCGGCGGTGTCCTTGTCACTTTGCCTTTCCTCTTGTTGTTCATCATCATGCTTCGTTACCGATGCGACCTCTTGGTCGGGAACTTTTTCTTCCTCTGTTTCTCCTTTTTCAGAATCTGATTGAGTGCCCGTGTCAGCAGCTGTTTTCACTCCCATCTCATCACCCTTTTCTTCTACCACCACTTCTGTTGTTGCTTGTTCTTCTTGTTGTTGTACAAGAGGCTCAATTGATTTTATCCCATCATCGCCATCCTCATCATCATCTTTTCCTTCAGCCTTGTCACTTTTCTTCTCCGCTTCACTTACTTCTGGTGCTGATGGTGTTACCGTCGTTGCTTTCTCGGGTTCGCTTGAAATGATTTGATCTTCCATTACTGAGATGGATTCCGTCACATCCGATTTCTTCTCAGACTTGGTAATCTCCCCTTCGTCTACTTTTACCGAATCCTCTTTACTTTCTTCATTTTTTACCGTCTCATGATAAATCGTATCCATTGACTTTTCAACGCTTTCTTTCAATTCCTCTGAAGAAAGTACTGGTTTTTCATCCTTTTTCTCCCCTGGCTTTGATTTTACAATGATAGTTTGTGTGCATGGTTCCTCCTGGACACCTGGCCCTTCGTCTTCTTCCTCTTCCTTCTGGGCAACAGGATGAGAAATGGTGGACATTGCATCTTGGATTTGTTCAATCACTTGAGTTGATTCAGAAGAAGAAAGTACGGTCGATACGGACGACTGAACCTCTGTCGACTGAGAGGAGCTCTCTAGTTTTCCTTCTATTGTTGTTTTTGTAATGACCTCTTCTACGATTACTTGTTTTTCATCTTGTTGCTTGTCAGCCACTTTCTCTGCGGCTTGATCAATTGCTGAGGTCACTGCACTATCAGCCACCTCCACAATTTTCTCTGCAGTGCTTGTAATCTCATCAACTGTACTCAATTTTAAGTCCACATTTTCCACCAAATCCTCCCCTTGTATACTTCCCTTTTGTTCATCAGTTGGGGTATTTGCTGGTGATTTCATTCCAGGCATACTTGCTTCTGAAGGTTCTTCTAGTGTGTCACGAGCAGATGTCTTTGTCTCAGACTTTTCCGAAGTGACCTGGTCAAAAGCAGCAAGAACCAAACCACCTGCAGCGGCTGCTATGACCCCTCCCGCAATTTTGGCAGCGTCACCAACGGCCTCCATAATTGACGTGGAGGAGGAGGTAGAGGCAGCAGTGTCCTCGACATGCTTTATTTCTTCAACTTTCTTCTCATCAGCTTCAACTTTATCCTGTTCTTTGGTTACGGCTGTCGTTTCCACTGATTTTACTACTGTCGTTGTACTTGCAGTAATGGACTTTTCTTGTTCTACTTTTTGTGCGGGAACCGAGTCACCTGCTGTGTCACTCTGTTTGTCCTCCACCGCCATCGCTGCCACAACTTCTTTAGCTTCTTTCTTTCCACTTTCCTTTTCTCCCTTTTCCAACTCATGCTTTTCTTGTTCGCTGACCGGACTTGGGGTTTTATCCTGCTGTTGAGCTGCTTGTTCTGGAAGAGGCAGCTCTGTGGGTGCTGTTGTTGTTGTTTCTATATCGTTCTCTGGTGGTGGTGGTGGTAGCGGTAAACTTTCCCTTCTTTCAGGTGTCCTACCACTCTCAGGACTGCTTACAATAGCTATACTTTCTGGACTTTGGTGCACAACAGCTGCACTTACGGTGTTAGCTGCTGTCAAAAGTCCAGCTTCAACTGCACCCAGTATGCCACCAGATTCTTCTTGGGCTGCTTCACCACCCACCTCCTCATCATCTCCAGTTTCATCATCATCGTCTCGGGGTAACTCAAACAACTTTTCTCTTTCCGATGGCAACTCATCATCTTTTTGTGTGAGATCCTCAGCTTGGGAGGAAGTTGAAGGAATTTCCTTCCAAAATGAGGTGGTCATTGTGTTAGAAGTTTCGTCAATTACTCGGGAAATTTCATCAGCAGGTGGGGCACTTGTTACGGATGTTCTTGTGGCGGTAGTTGTTGCCGGCTCTGATGCGCCAGATGCTTGGGAAAGTTTTCGAGTTTGATCCAACTTTTCAATGATTTGTTCAGCCGTTACTGTAGGTTTTGAAGTTGAAATTTCTTCAACAAATGCAATTTCTTCGTAATATCTGGAAGATGGCTTTACAGGCTCTTCATCCCCTTCTTGATCAGAAGCTCCTTTCAATTCTGGCTCTGGTGTCGGTGTAGGTTGCTTAAGTTGCACTGGTTCTTTTAAATCATCACCAGATTCTAGCTGAATTGATTCACCAGATTTTAATTCTTCTGGTTTTGATTCAGTAACAACTTTTTCTTGTGCAGCGGACTCGTCCTCAGTATCTTCGCCTACAATTTTCTCTTCTGGCATTGGAAACTGACTTTCGTCTGTTGTGTCTAATGATACTGGAGGTGTTGATGGAGTTATCACAACGCATGTCGTAATTGGCTGACGGGCAGGTTCAAGACTCATACTGCCTTTCGCATCTGATATACTTTCAGCCGATTTTCCTTCTGATTTTGTTACTTCCTCAATGACATCTTTTACTGATTCAGCAGCATCTTCTTTTGTTTCAGTTTGTTTTTCTGGAGAAGCTGGCCTTGCTGAAGCGATAGTAGTCTTATCTTCTTCAACAATGACAGGCTCCTTAATCTCCTCCTGTTTAACTGGTGATGCTGCTCTTGGGCTTTGATCTGACAAGGCGACTGCTTCAGGCGTAGAACTAGCCACTTTCTGTTTCTTTTCTTCTGGTGACGCTGAGCGAGCTGGACTACTTTCAGCGGGGGATGATGTTGATTGCTTATCAGTGGACACCACTTCTTTTTCTGGAGAATGTGCTCTAAGAGAGCTTTGCTCTATCGATGTAACCACTTTAGGCGCATTATCTGCAATTTGTCCTTTTTCTACTGGAGAAGCAGAACGAGCTGAGCTTGGAGTTGCGGTTGCATCCTTCTTTTCTGTTATTTCTTTTTCTGGCGATGCAGATCTAGCTGGGGAAGTTAATTCTTTCGTTTCCCCTTCTTTTGTTGGTGAGGCGGGTCTGGCAGGACTAGCAGTTTCTTTTTCCTCTGCTGCTGCTGGAGCAACATCAACTTTCTCTGCCTCTTTTGCTGGTGCAGTTTCTGACTTGGATTCTATCACCTTCTCTTCTGCTTTCTCACTAGCAACCGATTTTTTCACTTCTTCTTTTTCTTGTTTTGGTTCGGGCTCGCTAACAACAGGTTTCTCCTCGCTTTTTGCAGCAATCTCAATCCCATCAATAGAAGCAATTACATCTTTCTTGTCCTCACTTGCAACTTCTGGTTTTGCATCATCTTTTTCTGCTTCTTTTTCCTCTTGTTCTTTTGAAGGAAGTGGCGGTAGCGGTGACCTTGCAATTTGAATCGCCTCTACACCATGATCTTCTTCAGAGAATTCCTCTTCATCTGGACCGAGTTGGTCCCCTTGTTGGCCAGAAGCACCCAACACTTCTTGATCCTGCTCATCTCCACCATCGTCATCATCATCTCTAACAAACTCATCCGTTTCGTAGGTGCCTGGTTCAACTTCCTCATGCATTGGCAAGTCAGCCACTTCATCAGGAGTGCGGATCACCTCCCTCGATTCCCTTGGGATTTTAGAGGGAATTGCAGATGGAATTTGAGCGGGTCGTGAACGCTCCTCTCTCTTAGTAGAAACAGGTTCAGCAGCAGCCTCCTCTTCCTTTTCTGACACCTTTTCCTGCTTTTGTAGAGCTGCGTCTTCTGATTTTGGTGGAGCCGCTTTCGATTCCTCCTCCTTTTTCTCCTCACTAACAGCCTCCCCCTGCTTAGCTCCCTCAACTTTTTCCTCTACTTTCACAGTTTCTTTTTCAGGAGTTGCTTCTTTCAACTCTGTAGTGGGTTCATCTTGAATCGTTGGGGAAATTTTCGTCTTGTCCTCTTCCTGCACCACCTCAGTATGAGGTGTACTCAATTGTGAGCTCTCTTCCGTTGCAGCTTTGGTGGTTGTATCAATCTGCACCACACAAGCAGCAAACGGTTCCTTATCCATAAGCAACAGTTCTTCTCCTAAAGGCGCCACAGGCTCATCCGTCATCGGTTGGTCATCATCCAACAGCTTTGACTCAGATCCAAATTGTGACTCCCTTGAGGTCTCTATATCACCACCACCATCCTTTCCTTCAACATCGATAAGGAGATCTGTGGGCGGTCTCATTTTATCTTCTTCCAATGCATCATCTAAATCATCAGGTACACGCTCATCACCCATTACACTTGCCACGGAATACCGCCTTTCATGCTCTTCATCCTCATCTGTGTCCATTTCAGAATCTCTCTTGTGTCTTGCCTCAGCAGAGGCAACTGTTGCGGCAGCAGCAGCTTCTACACTTCCCTTGGTCACCCCATCTGATTCTTGTTCTTTACTATCTGTTTCCTTTCCCTTTTCTTGGGTGACCTTCTCCGCCTGCTCAATGTTTGCATTTACTTCCGCCTTGTCAGTTTCTTTTGTTGTCTCAAGTGCTTCATCGACTTGTTTGCTTTCTTCGGCCTTGCCGGAAGCTCCAACGTCAATGGCCTTTTCTTCTTTACTTTCCTCGTCGGCCTTTTGTTCTGAACTAGCTGCTGGTGCTGAGGTGACTAAAATGTCAGAAACACTTTCTATTTCAACGATTTTTCCTTCTTTCGCTTCAGCAACAGTTCCCTTCTTTTCTTCCCCACTTTTCTCATCTACTCGAACTTTTTTCTCTACTTCAACCTTTGTAGTGTCAGCAGCAGAAGACGATGATGGTGCTGCTGGTTCTTGACTTGACATTAAGGGTGTATCTTTTCCAGCCGACAATTTTTCCGAACTTTCTCGTATAGTTTCTTGCACTATTTCACCTTTCTCTGTAGAAGAGGATTCCTCAACAGATTCTTTTTCAATTTTCTCTGCAATAGGTACTGCAGCAGCATTATCAAGTTCATCCTTTTCTGCTTTAATTTCATGCTTTTCTTCTCCTTTCTTGTCAACTTCTTCGACCTTAACTGACTCTTGGGATTTCTCGGGTTCAGCTGATCCGGCACGCTCCACGCTGACCTTTTCTTTATCTTCAGGTTCAGGAGTTGGATCTCGTGCTGACACTGCAGCAGCAGCAACTGGTTCAGGAGTCTTTTCTCTTGAAGCTACCTTCTCTTCACTGGAACCAGCATCAGCAACTGGGGAGGGCTCAGGCGTTTTTTCTCTGGAAGCAACCTTTTCCTCTATAGCCGCGGTTGCCGGCTCTGGTGTCTTTTCTCTGGATGCCACTTGTGAGGGCGATTTTCCTTTTTCTGTATCATCATCTTGTTTTGTTTGCTCAACTTGTTGCTGATCTTGCTTGACAGCTTCATCTGTCTCTTTTTCCTGCACCTGCTCCACTGAACTGTCAGCAGCAGATTTAATTATTTTCTCTTGGGAATCGTCATCCTTTTTATCTTCCTTCTGTTCTTCTGCTGGTTCAGGAGATTTCTCTCGTGAGACTTTTCCTTCTGTCGTCGTTATAACCTTGTCATCTGCTGGTTCTGGAGTCTTTTCCCGAGATGAAGCACTACCGGCCCCCAAATGCTCATCATCAGTGCCCACAGATAATTTTCTTGACTCTAAAGATTCCAAATTCTGTTCATCTTCTGGCTTTTCATCTGCTTTTTCAACAGGTAGTTGTTCTAAAGATAAAAGTGGCTCATCTTTTCCAGTTTCAATTACAACTTGACTAGGAGGCGCGGAAATGTCCTCATCTAGACCACTGAAACCGCTGTCACCTTGTTCTGTGTCTTTTAGCTCAGGTAGTTGTGGCTGTTGACCTAAAAGAAGAACTTGGTCTTGATCTTCAACGTCAGTGGCGGCGGTGATATGAGCTTCTATGCTTTCTTCAGCTTCTTTCTCTGTAGATTTTTCTGGTGCAGATTTTAGGTCAACTGCCACTTCTATTTTGCTGACAATTGTTTCTTCCTGTGCTGGTACAGAATCTACTGACATTTCTGCAACAATCTCGGTTACAGTTTTTTTTACAATCTGCTCCACAGATTTCGAGTCAATTACAGGTTCAGTGGCTTTTACCTCCGTCGGTACATCAACTACAGGGGCGGAGGGTTTCTCACTTGGCTCGGGGGATTTTTCTCTAGACAGGGAAGGCTCTTCCACAACCTTTTCACTTGGTACGGGAGACTTTTCCCTAGAAGCGACTTGTTCTGTTGCAGGAACAGGGGATTTTTCCCCAGATATCACTTGACTAGGTTCTGGTGTCTTTTCCCTGGAAGCACTATCCCCCTTCTCTGGCTCTGGTGACTTTTCTCTCGACAACGATAGTTTTTCTTCTCCTTTCTCTGTTGGTTTACTTTCACTTGGCTCAGGAGACCTTTCTCCAGATATAGTTGCGTCTTCAACCTTTTCAGGTTCCGGAGACTTTTCTCGCGAAATGACTGCAGGTTCTGGTGTTTTCTCTCGAGACGCTGCCTGTTGAGTTCCTTCTTTCACAGGCTCTGGGGACTTTTCTCGTGAAATGGACGCAGGCTCTGGTGTTTTCTCTCGAGAAGCTGCTTGTTCATTTACTTCTTTCACAGGCTCGGGTGATTTTTCACGTGATAGGGCTTCTTGAGCCGTTTCTTTGACTTCCTCAATTGTAGTTTCCGCTTTGGATGACTTTTCAACACTAGCCTTCCTTTCCGTTTCACTTGGCTCAGGTGTTTTCTCCCTAGATGCTGAAGAAATTTGTCCTACAGCAGTGGGCTTATCTTCACTGGGCTCTGGAGTCTTATCTTGGGGAGCAAAATCTTCCTGTTTTTCTTGTGCAGGCTTTTCAGAAGGTTCTTTTTCTCTTGACACCGCAGGCTTTGCTTCCACAGATTCTACGGCTTTTTCACTGGGCTCGGGTGTCTTTTCTCTGGATACGGCGGTGGTGGACTCCTCCACCTTTGCCTGATCAGGCTCTGGAGATTTTTCTCTGGAAATGGCAGGTTCAGGGGTGGTTCCCTCTCCGGAGACATTGGACTGCCTTGTTCCCTCACCTTTATCCCCAGCTGGCTCGGGGGACTTTTCCCGGGATTGGGAGGGCTCTGGTGTCTTTTCTGCGGAGACAGCTGCAGGCTCTGGGGACTTTTCTCTGGAAATATACTGTGGCTGAGAACTCCCTGCCTCTTTTGCTGTTTCTTGTATTTGTGCGGGTTCTGGAGACTTCTCTCTTGATACGGAAACTGTATCGTCAGCTTTTTGTTCAGAAGGTTTCTCTTGTGAAACTGCGATTTCCGCAATTTTTTCTTGCTCCGCTGATGGTTCAGGAGACTTTTCTCGTGATACAACAGGTTCGGGAGTTTTCTCTTGAGGAAGTACAGCTTCTGTTGTTGCTTGTTTGTCAATCGACTCCTCTTTTGCTTTCTCAGATGGAGCAGGAGATTTTTCTCTTCCAACATCATCATCTTTTTTCTCAGCAGCTGCTGCTGATTCTGGATCTTTTTCCAAAGTAGAGGTTTCAGTTGATTTTATGTGATCAGAGACGGCTTCTACTTCCTCTACTGGCTCCGGAGATTTTTCCCGTGATCCAGATACTTCTGTTGGCTGTTTATCAGCAGATGTCCCAGGTTCAGCTGCCTTATCTGTAGCATTTTCTTCAGGTTCTGGCGATTTTTCTCTGGATACAGAGGCTGCCTGATCAACCTTTTCGCTTGGCAAACTTTGAACATCTTCTTTTGGTTCTGGTGACTTTTCTCTGGAAGCACTTGGCTGAGGTGTTATTTCAGCCGACTTTTCGTCAGACACTGCAGGTTCTGGTGTCTTTTCTCTGGACGCAGAAGATACCTCAGATGTAGCCGATTCTTTAGAAACCGTAGTTTCTTCTGCGAGTTCTGGAGATTTTTCTCGAGAAAGAGCAGGTTTCGAGGTAGATTCTTCGGGCTCTGGCGTTTTCTCTCTAGACATTGCGGCTTCTGGTGTTGATCCCTTTGTTACAGGTTCCGGAGTCTTTTCTCTAGAAGCAGCAGCCTCCGAAGGTGCAGGCTCAGGAGTCTTTTCTCTTGAAACTGCGACTGTGGACTCAGGTGTTGTATCTTTCACTGCAGGTTCGGGTGTCTTTTCCCGTGACAGTGCGGGTTCAGGGGTACTTCCTTTAACCGCAGGCTCAGGTGACTTTTCACGGGAGACTTGGGGTTCAGGTGTACTTTCCTTTGCCGGCTCAGGGGTTTTTTCTCTGGACAGTGCGGGTTCAGGAGTACTTTCTTTCGCCGGTTCAAGAGTACTTTCTTTCGCCGGTTCAGGAGTACTTTCTTTCGCCGGTTCAGGGGTTTTTTCTCGGGACACGGAAGGTTCTGGAGTACTTTCCATTGCTGGAGGTTCAGGCGACTTTTCACGGGACACGGCAGTAGTAGGCTCAGGCGTTTTCTCTCTGGAAGTTGTGGGCTCTGAAGTTTCTTGAACTTTATCAGCAGACACCTCATCTTTATCAGTGGATGTTTCAGGCACGTGCGCGTCAGTCTTTTCAATAGCTTTCTCAGCTTCAACTATGGTAGTCTTCTCTTCTACCACTTGACTAATCTCTTTTTGACTAGTGACTTCTTCCAAATCTACCTTCGTTTCAGCTACTATGTCATCAGTCTTTATTTCCGGTTCAGTGGTACTCAGCTCAGATTCATTTGAATCTGAGGTTGGTTGTGTTTCAGACACACTCGCCTCTTTCTCCGCCGTAATAATTTCCTCAATCTCTTGTTTTTCTGTTTGTGAATCTGCTGGCTTTCCATCTATTAAAGATGCAACAGGTGCAACTGTTTCAGGCTCAGGGGACTTTTCTCGAGAAAGTGGAGCCTGGGGTGATTTGTCAACGGATTCAGTTACTTGTTCATTTTGTTGTGAGGGTTTAGATGTCTTTTCACTGGGTACAGGCTCAGGTGATTTTTCTCGGGATACAGAGGGCTCAGCAGAGACTTCCTGCTCTTTTGTTGGTTCTGGAGATTTTTCTCTGGAAACACTTTGTGTTTCTGTTGTTGGGGTAGGTTCGGGTGTCTTTTCTCGAGATGCAGCTTTCTCGGAAGGTATGGGCTCTGGAGTCTTGTCTCTAGAAAGAACTGGTGATTTTTCTGTGGTTTGAGATGACTCTAATTCGCCACTGGGGGCTTGTTCTTTAGACTCTGTGGCTGGTAACGATGCTGTTGGTGGTGGTGCTGCTGCTTTCTCCTCAAGCTTTTCTTCTATCTCTTCTGTGACCACAGCTTCGTATAATTTATCCTCCAATTTGTCGGTCTGTTCTGCAACTAGAGTATTCTCAACGGACTTCTTATCTTGATCTTGAACCACTGTTTCAGGTTCAGCTTCTGATTTGTCAACTTTTATGGGTTCAAGGTCAGCAGCTGATTCCACAGTGGTTGATTCCGTTTCAGCTGACAAGGCTGGAGAAACAGCTGCTTCTTTTTCGCTGGAAGTTACATCGAGTTGTTCAACAGATACTTCTAGTTCTATGGTAGGTTCAGGTACCTGCGCCTCATCAGTCTTTGCTTCATCTGCTACTTCTTCATCAAGTTCATCTTTCTCGTCGGTTGCCTCCTCAGAATCCTCTTTTAGTCCCACAATTTCAATAGCTTTGTTAAGAGCCTCATCCACAACACTATCCACCGCCATACTTTCACCATCTTCACTTTCTTGTTCAGGCTCTTCAGATTTTACTGTAACTTGAACCTCGCTCATCTTAACCCTTTTTCCCTCCTCCGCACTTTCAGCGGAGGGTATCTTTTCAGGTTCTGGACTCTTTTCTCTAGACTTCACCGAAGGCTCTGTTGTTTTCTCTTGGGAGGCTGCTTTCTCTTCTGTGGCAGGTGTAGATTCAACTTGTGGAGCAGAATCTACCTCAGCGACTGCTTCTTGGGCAGGGTTAGCTTCCACATTGGTTACTTCAGGTTCAGCTTTCACATCACCAGGTACGGCGGACACGTCAGCCTGTTGTTCAGGTTCAGGGGATTTCTCCCTTGACATAGCCTTTTCTGAGGGTTCAGGAGTTTTTTCCTGTGAAACCACTTTTTCTTCGGGTTCGGGGGTTTTCTCCCGAGAAACTGTCTTTTCGGATGGTTCAGGCGTCTTCTCACGTGAAGCTCCTTTTACTTCAGGTTCTGGTGTTTTCTCACGAGAAGCTGTCTTCTCGGATGGTTCAGGAGTTTTCTCACGTGACGCCATTTTCTCTGATGGTTCAGGAGTCTTTTCACGTGACGCCACTTTCTCTGATGGCTCAGGAGTTTTCTCACGTGACGCCACTTTCTCTGATG
>JAQFZG010000220.1:0-41628 GCA_034695465.1 Entomobrya nicoleti | reverse complement strand
TATTTAAAATTTATTTTCAATTTGGGGGGTAAGTGGTTTGGGGGGTAAGGTTATTGGGGGGCTCGTGTATTGGGGGGTAAGTGTTTTGGGGGGCTCGGGTATTAGGGGGCTCGTACTTAGGGGGCAAGTGGTTTTGGGGGGGAGAGGTCACTTAGGGGGGAGAGGGCTTGGGGGGGATGGGCCGTTACCGGAGAAACACGATGGGATCTGGCTACATGGAAGGAGTTACATATGAGTTGCATGCTCAGAAATAAACATGGTACATGAAAATGTAGAGAACTCCACAGTTGGCAGTACAATATCTCCACTCCACCCACTACCACTATATCTTACACTGCAACTTTATGAAGAATTTGCTCTCGCACACCATTGACAACTTCTGCGATTAATGTCTCGAACAAAATTTCCGATCATATCATTTATGACAATTATGCATTATAGTTAGCTTAAGCTTCATATCACCTATTAACTTGTGGTATTTTTTAAATGACAACAACATAAATATTATGTCCAAAAGAGCTTCAGTATACAAGTAATATTGTGCCGAAATATAACCAATTCATAATTAAAAATTATGTGTGGCTATACAGTTCAATTTTTGGAATGCATAATGAGATAATCATACTTGTTAATCCCAAATTCGACACTTCATATTTAAGTCAGCTTTAAAAACCTTGAAGGCTAACGGTCAACACGTATGAGTGTCATACTCATGGCTTAAATTATTTTTTCTTTACTCTTTTTCCTCCCGAAGCTCTGCACACATTTTAAAGTCTCACACTGAATATAAAGTAGTTTTGTGCATGTTAATATACTGGCAATCCAAAACAAGAAAAAGTCTGTCAAGTCAAGTTGAAAATTTTAGAATGCAATTTAATCGTCCAACACATCGCACACAGAAGAGAAATGAATTGGTCCCACGTGCTTTCGCCACTACTGACAGGATTTATCATGGCAGTATGGATATAACAACAACATAACCGAAGATGGAAACCAGAATGAGGAAGTGTAGTTAAGAAATAAAAATAAATAAAACCATCAAACTTATAAGGCTAGCAGTATGATACACGAGAATAATGTCATGTGATGGGGTATAGTGTGTAATATATGCGTTTTTGGTTCAGTTAGAGAAGGGAAAGGAAGGAATCATGACATGATTTTCTTTTGACTATCAAAACTAGTGGTAGTGGTGGTGGTGCAGATTGGTAACAAAACATGTCTTACTCGTTTCCTTTTTTGTAATAGTACCTTCGCTATAACTTCGTTTTTGAATCGAACTCATGAAAAGAAGTAAGCATTAAGCGGAAAATACCTAGTGCTACTTTCTGATTCTGAAACATGAACAAGATGCAATAACAATAAAAAATCAATTTCCACCCACATTCTTGCACAAGTCACTCACAAATGGATATGAACATCAAAGAATCTGCCATCTGTGGTACTTCAATAATCCACTTCAACTTTCGTTTCAGTTGTTCATGAGCACTTGACTTTGCCAACACGCTACACACACCATCATGTCATCATCATCATCACTATCAAAACTCTCCACCATCTTTGCAATGCAGTGCGTGGAGAGAAGAGGATCTTGATTGAATTCAAATAATAATACAAACATTAAACTTTTTCTGCTGCAATTACTCTCTGTTCTCCGTGATACATGCCTTGTTTGTAAAAATAATAAACACCTTTTGTACATACGTATGTGAGAGTGACATACTACTGAAGACCCTTCTCTTCCGCCATAAATCTTTACGCATTGTATAAATCTGGAATACCTTGATTATTGTTTATACAACGCTCCCTCTACGATGTTTGTTCGGGTGTGCGACATATCGCTGCAACAGTACAAGTACCAATGCAATGCCAATAAGGAACCGTACAGTTGTTATGTTATCAGGTTATCAAGATGCGTGTATTGCCTCCTGCCATAAAAACTTTCGTATCTTTTAGCTTAATTTTTTTATACATATCTTTATACTTTCCTTAGTCCTATAAGCTTAATATCTACATATTTCCATTAACTCTAATCAAAGTAAATAGAAAGATAAAAACTACTCTTCAAATTTGAATCCAAACTCCGCAAAAAAACGATGCGATGCAGGAAAAATAAAACACGAATTGTTTCGACATACAAAAAATGCTTAATGGAATCTTCAACCTTACAAGTAATAATACCAATAAAAAAGATTTTGTTTTCAATGAAAAATGAAAATCGAAAGGTAAAGTTGATTGGGTGTACATTTTTCTCCTAAGCTCATTGTATATGAGCCTTTTTATCTTGACTGTTGAAGGATGGACTAGGCTTTATCTTTCTAAAAAATTAAACCAGTCGCTTTTACTTAAGTTTCCTCCGACAGAAATTACATATTGCCAAGAACGCTTATCAAGACATTTTGATCTTCTATTAATTCAAACACAATATAAATTTTCTACTATATTCAAATCAAATCTTCACTATGAATACCAAGATGAATTTCTTTACAAAAAATGTAATGTTGCACTTCAATAACTGGAAATGACAACGCAATAATAATACATATTGTATCTTGATAGCGTGCCCTATTCAATCATAATGGGCTACTAGATTGAATATTCGAGATCAACATTATTGTAACACCGACCAGTCGTCAAATCACAATAAATTAATAAAGACGTGCGAATGATTTCTTTTCAACTGAAACAATGAACCCAAAGCTGAATTAACCAACGACATGCGGTCTCAAAGCCACAAGTATATAAACACGATATATTTCATGTTCGTTTTTTTTTCTTCTTCGAAAAAAAGGTCTTCTTGCAAGGAAAGAAAGACAACAAAACGTCTGACAAAAAAACTATATTTTGTAGAAATATTACTTTTTGTTCGGAACAATGTAAACTTGACCTTTTTCTAAGCATACACGGGCAGTTTTTCTATTCATCATAACTAAGCTAAGCCATACCTTTTGTGAGATCAAATGTACGACACGCATAAATCAATGTTATTTCGTTTCATTTTGACTTCATCTGATAAACTGAACTGAATATAGTATGTCGAAATAAAAAGACCATGAACTTGTACTGATTTATAAATCATTTTACGACATCACCACAAACAAGAAACAGCCCTATGTAACTACAAAACATCCACATTATCATCATCAACTTCGGAAAATTGTACTACATACTACATCCATTCCAAGAACTCAGTATACGAAGTAACTATTGTAATTTGTTATTCCGCTGATGGGATCTTCAAATTTGATCGACTTGAGGCGAAAGCATTTGAATTCCACTTAAGGAAATTCTTTTATGGTTCACACTCTCTACAATGGGAAGAAAATTACTGAAAATTTATGAGTACCATCATGACTTCTTCTTCGTCAGCAAGAAATAGTCCTGGGGTGATTTTATTACAAACGCTATTCAGTTTACTCGACTCGAGTACCTAATCCCATAAGAACCTCGAAGACAATTTACATACTATGCTTGTAAACATTCCAAATTATCATTGGAAATCGCAGTTGCCCTTTAATCCTGCAATAGAATTAAAAATTACTTAATTTGATACTTACTTAGTTTTTAATGTCTTCACTTTTTCCACCAAAAAAAATCTTCGGAAGCATTGAATTTCTTTCTAAATTGTACGACTTTCTATATTAAATGTAAACAGAACATACTATACTAACTCTATATATATCATATATAACCTTGATCTTAAATATATTAATCGTATACATACATACGTAATGTAAAAATATTTTGCACACCGAAAATGCACGTGGCTGATATTATTAAAATGCAGAATATTATGAGTGTGCAAAAACATGTCACGTTGATTTGTAGGATAAAGTAAAGGTGAAATTAACACCGATGACGACATTACTATGAGTTCTATTATCGTACACCATATAGCCATTTAGCAAAAGCTTTGTAAAAATAACAATGTTTATTCACATTTTATGCTAAATATCAGCATGGGAAGCCAACTTTTAGAAATTGAATTCTTTTAGCATGCTAATTCAAGCAAAATGGTTAATTCACATTCATTTAATATTCACTCCCAAAAAACCTGCGTGTTTGACCATACATAAAATCACTGAATTGCTTCCATCTACAACACAACGAAAATTTCTGCCTGTGATGCTGTATCGGAGTAAAAAAAAGCTTTTTGAGATGATTAAATGTACAAAATGCGCACGCTTTTTTTGCACAATATTCAGTTAAAATTACTATTCTACATTCTACATATTTAAAAATTTAGGCGAGTCTGCTAATTATAATAGTTTCATTTTTCAGACTATGATACTACGCAAACTGAATTTGAAAAACTATCCTCTAAAGAGAAATAAAATCGACGTAGCACGCATAATCAGAATCCGAAATAGTCACTTAAGTTGTAGAGAAAAGTCACATTGTGTTAAGGTATATATGTTTGATTGTAAAATAGGAAACTTTTAGATGCCAAATTTAAAAAACGATGAATGTAGTTCCCAGTTTAATTAATGGTTCAGGTGGTATATCCGTCGTAAAACTGTTTACGATTCTTGTCCCTAATAATCGTAATATTCTTCTACAATTTATGCATCTGCCGAAATTTTGTCAAGTCAGAAAAGATTTTTACTTTTTCTACAATTTACTTACACATTTATAAATATTAATTTATACTACACAGCATGCTAGTGACTTGTGACTGTATTTTCCAACTTATTTGGCATTTCATCTTTATCACAGATATTATATAGGGTTTCACCTAATTAATATACTGCACTGTGACTGTTGTCGTTTTTGCCGAGCTAACAGCTTTCTATAATATTTTTTTAAAGAGAGAGATTGTTCTTTACTTAAAACTACGGAAGGAAAAACACAAGGTGGTTTCAATGTTATTGTATAATCAAAATCAAGACTTGCATGTAAAATGTATACATATATGTATACATAGTTTCATACTCAAAAAACTCAATTCGGATATCGCAAATTGGAACTCGATCTTGAGTAAACTTACTTGAACTCGACTCTTTACATTTGCTAACAAGGGACGTTAATGATTAGGTCAGTCTAAATTGTTCTGTTCATTAGTATTAAACAACGTTCGTTATATTCAAATGACCAAATCTTTAGCCATGTCATGTCTCTCTTTAAGAATCTTATTAAATAGTATAGCGCCGCCAGAGCGTGTACACATGTTTTGTTTTGTCTGTCTGACGGATCCAAAAAAATACTGGACTTCATAACACAAGCCTACTATTAGTGCACTTATTTACAATACAATGCCAAATAGCATAGCATCAAGATAATCGTAAATTCTACATGTAACACATGCAATATGCATTGCGACCAACCTAACCTGTTCATTGTCCAGAAAGCTATGGGATTGTGATAATTTCGAAATTATACCGCTGCAGACAACATATTACGAGAAAAACATAATTTTGTGCATACGTATTACGTACAAATCCCTGAACACAAAAGCAACAGAATTTACGAGATGTAGAGAATACAAAAACCATGCTTTTCATACAAACGAATTCCAAATTATATATTTTTGATGCGCCAATATTGTTTTTTGTATTATTCCACGGTCTACAATTCACGATGTAATGACTCACAATCATTGTACCATGAAAAAATCTTGTGAAAACGAAAACGACAATACAAAATACATCTGCAAAGCACGTACTCATATCATCCATATATGTATATACATATGTAAAGGATCTAGATTCTGCGTTATGTATATGTGAAAAACTTCATTTCCATTTCGTTTTCAACTAGTGCAGTAATTGTTACCGCCATATATATATATATATGTACGTTATAATATGTAAGATGTATATCTATCTATATATATATTACAACTCGTCGGCATTATTAGATTCAGCTTGCTGCTGTGCATATACACCTATACCTTCGCTTTAGCTACGGAGCTTTCTCACGAATGATGTAAATCATTCTTCTGTCTGTAGTAAAAAAAACTAGAAGATTATATATTGTTTTGGTCTTGACAAAAGCAACATAATAATTGTGTATTTACAACAAGTTCAAAGTGTTTAGAATTTGGTCCATTGAACTCGACTTTATAAAAATAACACGGCAATGAAAAATGAATTTCAACAAAACAATATGTAGCACCATTTGCTGCTGTTGCATTTTTAGTTCCGTAATGGAAAGGAAATCCGTTATTTTCTGACTGGGCATATATGTTATTTAAAATTGCAATTTCGTGAATAATTTTTTCGGTAGTGTCATTTCATCCTTAATCTTCTTGATAAAAATACAACTGAATGTTTCTGTAAAGTAATGCACACTGGTCTACACACATATTTGCGTCGAGTCGTAAATACGTATGTATGAACACACCTGGGCTTGTGCTTTATTGTACGTGGATGTGAGAAATAATGAAAACATAGTGCATTCAATACTTTAAGCATAAAACTGATGACTTGACTAGTATATTCTGCAATGTTTGTTGCACTTTTGCAACAGTGGTATAAAAATATTAACTCTCTAGAAATAAATATGAGCATGTTCCGTTACACGAATAATAGAACCACTCCTGTAATGTACCAAGAGGCCTGCTAGCTCAAAAATTTGCTTGGCTTCAAAAAAAATCTTTTCTTGTACATCACATCTAACTCAGAGTCATATGTCTTGGATAAACTTACTGAGCAAAGTAATAAAAATGTTCAGATTAAGGTGCACCGTGTAAGGCCATTTAACAGACAATTTTTACCTACAGCCCTGTCATGGTCAGACAAACTATAAATTCAGCTCCAAAACATTTTACCGCTGTAAGGTAAACTTATACGCGTTTATGAACATAAAACTAACCTACGCATTTGTTTCATAACATGTTCGCGCTGCGCTCGGCAATCAAGCGTTTACAAGAGACTCCAAAATGTACATGCATTTTGCGGAGACGACATTTATATGCATATTAATTTAATACATATTATTACATGGTAATTTGTGGGTTCTGCTCTTGTTACTTTGATGGACAAATTTGACAATCTTTTAGCATCCATCATAAGTTTGAAAGATGATTTTTTGCATAACTGAATTCATTATATATCTTATAATCCCATTTCACGCAAGATACGAAGTTTTATATTTCACAAAGAGGCGGAAAGGCTGAAAGACTACTCTGACCTTGTATTTCTTGTCAGTTAAAACATTCAAGATGGGCATGTGTAAAACTTTGCAACGTTAGAAAGATTTTCATTGATTGACAAATTCTAACAAATTACAGTGTACTACAGTAGTTGTTTATCGGATGTTATCTTCTTTCATAAAAAAACCATTACAAGAAAACCTGATCCCAACATTTTTCAGGAATGGAACAAAGTAAAAATCCAATTAAGAAAAGCAACTACTCGATTTATTCATTCATATCAACATTTTTGAATATTTATTTCAGAATTGCCTTATTTGAGATCGTTAGCCTAGCTGATTCATTGGAGCTGGCGAAATTAATGAAAAATGACCAACAAAATTTGATACGTCCATGACGAAATCAACGTTCAACATTGTCTCTTTTAGAGTCATCATGACTTTTTAATGACATTGAAAAAAGCGTGTGAACAGGGAATTTAACGTACTCTCACATAGATGAATATTTTATTGAACTACGCAAATATGTAAGAAATTAGCAAGTTTATTAGCGTCCTGTTAACACACAAATTTATAGGTTAGCTAATGTCGACTTATTTCACTCACTATTTCTTCATGTACATACAATAAGCACCGTGGCACAAAAAATAATATTTTTTCTTTGAATTATGATACGATAGCTAAAAGAAAAGGCTTCACATCCGTTTTTGCTCAATAAACCATTCGCATTCTGTTAATTGAGTATGCATTGTCGTCAAAAATAAATGTAAAAAAACAGTCGAAGTTGATGTATCCACATTTATAAAACTAACGGTAGGATTAACCAAAAGGTGATCAACTTGAAGCCTGCTATATAAACGAAATTCTGTTAATTCAAACTCATTACAAATATAGAGAGGTGACGAAGAATCCCCTCTCTCTCACGTTAACAATTATCTTTTTAGCTTAATAACCTTCATTTCTTCATATGTTTGCAACACAGCTTGAGCTCAATCAAGCGTGAGAAGAAATTAAGTATTAAGGTTGCAATTGAAGATCAAGTCAGAAAACATGTGCGTGATATGCTAAATATGTATGCATATAAGTTTGTTTGCTTTTTCACTTACAAAACTGAGCCTCAGGAAATCCTAGCCAATGCAAAAGTAAGACAAAATGTTACGCACATTTTACCAGAAATCCGGACGATACATTGATTAGTTAAACAATATTAGTTATGATTTCCATCTGAAACATTTTCATGACAGTGCCAACGCTCACTGAAACAGTTACCACTAAATTTTTGAACTCTTCAGATTAATGATAATTATTTACTTATCACTTCTCCACGATCACATCTTGAAATACATACATACTTGCGCTTTTAAGCTTACATTTAACATTAGAAAAGGGTGAAAGATATTATTTGTACTTTTCGCATGAACACGAATTTTTTTCTTGGGCTTCTTCTCTTTTCACAACAAACACGAGACAAAACATCCCCAAAACCGAGATATATGCTGCTTTTGACTGCTGTCGTCGGTGATCACATCACAAGGCGCAGTTGAGTCCAACTGTTCAACTGACTACACTGAAGCATGAAGCCACCACACTCTTCTCTGACAACCCAAAAAACAAAGGACAAGATCCACGAAATGTCTACTGCTGACTGTTCGTAGTCAAGTTACTGCGATTCGAACATTGTACTTGACTTGCATACGCTCAATACGTACGTACTCAAGTTAAGTTAATGTGTTTACGGGTGGTGTGGTCTGGTAAATGGTTAAGTTAGAAAAAAATGTAGTTGGATGCTTTTACCAAATACAATCTCGACTCAACAAATAAGGTAATGCTTGATATTCGCTCATTGCAACTACGATAACGATACGATGAGTCCTTTCATAGATATGTTCTTGTGTTCTATCAATATTGTTACGAAATGGTACCGTCGGCATAATCATCATCATATACATCATCACATCGTCAGTTTTTCTGCACCTATTCATAATATTACTTTTTTGGGGAAGGAAAATACATAAGCGTTTGCTAGTGCTACGCGCTGTAAGCAATGCAATGGCATTGTGGTTACTGTAGTTCCTTCTTCCTGATTTCTGAACAGAAATGACTTGCACGGAGCATTTTTTCTCTCTTATCTCCGTACCGGTATCAATCTTTATTTGGTTCAACCCTTTTATTACATGTAACATTCATAGTGCTAGTACGATTTGGATAAAAATGGTTTTAGTTATCAAAGTCAAACTTTACATATATTCATTTCATCACCTTCAATAAAAACGAGTTAAATATGAATTAAGACAAGCATTTCAGGAAATAATAGTAGTCTGATAGCAACCTACTGCACAGTGTTTCATAATTTCACCAGTATACAATGTGTACAGTCATCGTGGTAATCATTAAAACGTGCTTTGATGGGAAGCATTTCAGCTTCTTCTGAGTCACTTGCCCATTTTTTCACCAAAACAAGGATAAAATTGGTACAAAAATATTCCTTCATCTTTTTGTCCTAATCAAATCAAGGCCAAGTCTGTAGGACAGACTCTGTATATAGCACTTTATATACGTTAAACATTATGATATATGAGTTACAGCAATAAAACATAACCATGTAAATCATTATATCTTCATCCTAACCGTTTTATGTCTTCATACATTATTTAAAGCCATAAAGAACAAAATATAAACGAATGTATGAATGAAATGACACGAATACAGCATATGGTTCATATTGAAACTACGATTGGAGAAGTGACTTAGTCTATGTGTGTTAAATCAAGTCAATTATATTATTACTGCTTGTCCACATCTGCGGCGAAAATGTAACTAGCAGGTCAGTCAAGATTATTGAAAGACATCAAGGATACCAGTAATATTATAGCTATTCTGGAAAACATAATCTTCAATTTAAAATAAGATTGTCCATGACATGAAGATTGAAATAGAAGAGTTTTGCATGTTATATTTATGCAATATGGATCTGCATACTGAAAAGTGCATGCAATATACAGTATTTTATATTTCTCTTTTTATGACATTTTGTCCGGAATTCTTAAATACTAATTAAAACTAGTTGCTCTTATTCATTCTAAAACACTATATATTACTGTTGTCACAAAAGGAAATCATTTAATTTAACGACCAATCTATCTGTTTTTTGTGCAGCCAAGCAAGTCCACTAAAGTACAGCCAAAGTTTCAGGTCAACCATACGCGCAGGTGTTCAAAACCAGATCAAACATTCAGCTTATAATGACCTCTAAGTTTGGAAGTGAAATATACTTTTGTAATTTATTATTTTGTGACCAGTTCAATGGTCACGTTTTGCCGTGGAGTTAAGTTTACCACCAGCTGCAGCTGCTCTCCCTTGCTAATTATTGGCTTCATTATATTTACCCTCATACACTGCTACATTATTACTATTACTTTGTCCTACTTCCGGAATTGTTTCCCTGTACAATGTCTTAATCTTAATATCATACCTATGCAATATATATATATATATATATATTGTAAGGTACTCATCGCTTCCTAGAGAGTCAGAGTCATTCATTTATTTTTTCCGCTAAAGAAATACACTTTTCTATCAAATTTTTATTACTGCTGCACACTCCTGACACTAAAACGGACAACACATAACTTCGAGATAAGTCAGGAGAAAGCTGCTCATATAATATACCTACGCAAGATATAAAGTAATATCACCCAATTTCCTCTATACAAAATCTTTCTTACCAGGTCGTGACGGGGTTTTAGAGAGAAACGGGTAAATGTGTATTTTACTGCAGAAATAAACTTACTTTCGTGAAGGTTTAGCTTTTCCACAATTTAATGTGGTACGTGACTGACCATACACCGTTTAACAAAGTAAAGAGCATTTAGTTGACCATGTACAAACGGAAAGAGTGTTACTTGCTTTCTCTTCATGTATTATGTAGCCATATAACTACAAAATACACAAGCAGAAGTGAAGCACTTTGCCAATGAACTCGAAAAATTCGTGAAATCATTAGGAAAAAAATTCTTTTGATATGAACAACATGAACATATGGCACAAATGCGGAATGAATACATATCCGGCTCATTTTGACTTACTATTAAAATATTTAGGACAAATCATACACTTGAATATGATGGTATATAGTGTACAATGACCTGCGTTATTCCTTCATGTATGCAATCATGTGCTCCTCGATCAATTTGTCTCAACAACTATACGAGCCCTCCTCCCTCCTCCACCATACTCAATACAACTTATCTAATCAGAATGTAAGGTAATATCAATAAACTTACCAAAACGAGGAAAGAATATGTACAAATACATTTTCCAATGCAATGGTACAAACAGTTAGACTTTTCCTGTAGTTCTTCCTGACAGAAGAGAATGCTTTCGAGAACAGCATGGTACCACCCACAAGATAAGATGATGATCGGTAGAAAGTTGAAAATGATTCGCGTTAAATCAACATGGTACCATGTTGCGATATGCACAATTTTATCGTGCATTTATCTTGACACGTGGATTATGCAGTGAAGCTTTTCTGCTCCCTTACATCAACGTAAACTGCATTTGTACGGGGAAAGGAAAAAAAAAAAGAATTTCCCTTTACCGTGAAAGATAGGAGAAAAGCCGTGAAGTATTCCGTGCGTACAGCAACAAGTGCCGCCAAATCCAACATCAAAAACATACAAGAAAGTTGGCTTACCTGAAAAAGAAAGCAACATACATTCGATTAATTTTAGTTTATTCCTGGTATGTTTAGAAAATATTGTACTAAAGCGTATTGCATAAAAGCAGGATTTGCCAGGCGATACTTAATAAATGTAAGGGTAAATGCTTGGAACAAGTTTTCTTGTAATTAATTACAAATGATGTAAGCAGTGATGCATACTTCACCAACCCCACCGCAAAATAAAATATCAAATATTTGTTCAAACGTGAATACTGCAGCCAGAATTTTTTTTACTTGCATAACAATAATACATAGCCAATCTTCTCGACGTTCGAATGACAGATCAGTTGCAGAGCGTGTCAGCAACCTGATCCGACACGAGAATCGGGAAATACTATAGCGCAGAACGATAGTTCAAAATTTACGTGCAAACAAGAAAGCTTATAAAAGCACTTCATGTATAACATTATTTATGATAGGAGGGAATGATACATTCATTCACCACGGACGGATCAACTTTCCAACAAATCCAAACGATATTCCTTATATAGATATCTTAAATGTAGCGGTTCAAATGCTTGTCTGTCACAATCGATTTTTTTTCTGGTGAAAAGGGTAATTCAAAAACAAGACTTAAGCCATAGGAAAGTTCTGGAGGTTTACCCTAATCTTTCAATAATACGAAGAAATTGGATTCAATTGGATCTGTCAATCGAGTACGTTGAGAGTTGAGAGTACACGAACTATGCTGATGTTAAGAGAGCAAGCAAACTCCGTCTCCGTGTAGACTAGGTATATCATATAACGAGTGACTCGCAACTTAATTTGCTTTGAAGAAATCGTAAGCTAAGACATGGAATTCAACAAGAACACAGGGTGAGTTTTATGCAACACTAAGCTTTAAAAAAAACTTAAGGCCCCAACGTGCATAACACATCTGCGTACTCTTCTTCTATCTATATACATTACGTAAATGTTATTTATACGGTCTAGATGTGGCATCTTTCATCAAGTCTTGATGTTTACAAGATAAACCTTTTTCCCAACAAAATTTGTTTTACGCACCAAATGTAAATGCATGATATAATGGGGAATGTTTTGTTTCACTGAGCAATAGTTTGCCATGACGTGAACCACTGCAAAAGGGCTGGACCACAATCAAACCTGACTAGTACTTCAAAGACACCCTAAAAATTGTCAACTGTACAAATATTCGTAAGTAAATCATAGAGCACAATTAAAAAGAGAAGCTATTTATTTACACAAACTGTCAAAACGAAACAGTAGTATTGGAGCTGGCAGCTACGCATAATATTTGCCTTTTTGAAACTGGTTTTCAAATTAGCATAAAGTTTGGGAACTTGGAGGTTACTGATTAAACGTCAAGTATTTTGCCTCAAGTTATTGTAAATGTAAAAAACTTGCATATTTACTTTGTTCATGACTGAATTCGATGACGCAACAACCAATATGAAAAAATATAATCTCTCTTCAATTTGTACGTGTGTGGCAATATATCATTGTACCATTGCTGACGCGTGACATTAGAAAAAGCGTTTTGCGACGGGACAAAACCCTATTTTATATTAACCCTCAAACATATTAGACGCGTACTGTTTAATAGTTGCAATTTTGCAAATTGATTAGACTCAACTAAATTGTTGAAGCTTAATATTCGCTGTGTATAGAAATGTCAAATATACATTACATGACATGCCTATGCCTGAAAAGAAAACTAGCCTTCTGAAATCATGTGCACAGAAGTCGAAGGGCAATATAGCAACAATTGCTAGTGACTTTAACAATATGTTCTAATAACAATCATTGAGGCTCTTCGCCAAGTGAATCGATAATACCCAAAAGGGTCAGCGGATACGTACGTGATCAAGCTGTACTTTCTATACGATAACAGGATCACCCTTATATTAACAATTTAGGTAGAAACAATCATTGCAAATCGCAATGACACAGAAATCCACAAATAACAAAATCTTAAGACAGAGTCGAGCATCCTGAATTATAAACAACATTCCATTTAGGATTATTTCATGATAAATCCAGCTAAACAGCTAATAGTAGAATGTCTACTAGACACTATAAGGCGTATTGTTACAAAAATTGCAATTCTTTATAGAGAAAATCCCAATCCCACCTTAACAAATTTTTCCTGTGATGAAAGAATGTCCAAAAACAGGGCAAGCTGTTCACTGCTCCTATGAATTCCCTTGTTCTTTCCAATACGAGGCAAAGTGTTGCTGAGGCAAGTCTCCTCAGCGAAAAAACTAGCATGCGTAAAACTTTTCGATGAACTCATGGCACCACTTCTTCGAAATGAACTCTTGTTAAAAACAACTTTAATGGAAGAAATACTTTCTTTACTTGAGCTATTAGCTTCTTTATTCAATGCGCGTAATTGGTTGCTTGTAGCAGTATCACCACTTAAATTATTATCTACCTTACTACTATCATCATTATCCGAGTTTCTGGACGATGATTCTTTCCCAAAGGGCCCTTGGGGTACATTAAAATTCCCGTTGTTTTCAGCATGACTCTTTTTACAGTTATTTTCATGACTAACACTATTGCTGGCAGAATTATTATTATTTTTGTTTTGGATTTTTAAACTTTCAGAACCTGGACTAGTGTCATCTGATATTGAGCGACTACCACCGGATGGCGAGTAACTACCCAGCTCATTACAATTATTCCCATTTACTGGATGACCATGGAATGAGTAGCTCTGACATTTTGCTGACTGATATAAGCTCGGTGGTGGACTAAATGTTTCAGACGACAAATCCTGCTCACTTGATGAGCAAAATGATGAGGTAGTGGCCGTTTTACTGCCAACATCACCATCACTATTCTTTGATATACTGCGACAAGTGTTTTTAATGCATCTATTGCCATTATAAGTGTTGATACTTGAGCTACTATTGCTGCCAGACATTTTTCTATGCGAGGAAATAAGTGGCTCGGGTGTGGAATAACTAACGGGGAACTTTTGAGTGTAACTTGAGGGCAGTTTAGTAGTGGAACTAATGTGTCCATCGGGAATATTCCCACGGCCAATACCACCACCACTACTGACATTATTTCCCGTTGACAAAGATAAGCTACGACTGCCAATTGGACTCGCATTGACAAACATTTGTTGAATAGAAGACGCTTTGGAGTGACCATTCCCCAATAGGGATGATACGCTAGGTGGAAGTGACAGTGGCCGGGGTTTTCTTCCAGTGAATAACTGATAGTCACTGTAGGATGATGGGATATCATTTCGTATGTTGCCATTTGCAATATCCTTCCCTTTACTACTACCGTTGGGATTTCCATATGATTGCGAGGTTGACGACGATGACAAAGCTCGGGTTCGACTACGACCACTACGTAATTGGGATTTTCCCGATGGCGACAATGATAACGTTCTTCCACCAACGGCAGTGGGAAGTGTACCAAATTGCCTATCCTCTTCCTTAAAATCATCGTGATCTGATTCTGAAGATGCAACTGTGTTAGATGAGCTCCGGCGATGTGGATGAGGGTGATGGTAATGATTTGCATAGGGGTATTCTGAGCTTCCACCAACAAGGGATGTGTACGACACTCGCCTTCCCGATATTACAGAACTGCTGTTGCTTCTACTACCGCCGTCTAATTCACTTTCGCTTCTTTTCCTTCTCAGAGAAGAGGAAAGAAATGAATGAACTGAGATGCTGGAATGCATTTAATACATTTGGACGCAGCTGCTCCTTTTTTAGTAAATGTAAACGATGATTGCAAAGTGGGAAGCGGAGAAAAAGAACACTTTATGTATTTTATTTCAAAAGTTCATTAAAATAAGCAGAAGCACTCCAAGTATTATTCTCGTCTCATAAAAATGAAAACAGTGTCATATGCAGAAAAGGAGAGCCCTACTATATTTTGGGACAAATATTTTTTTTAGGATCTTGTCTTCAACTTCGAATGAGAGTTACTGGCCAATAAACCATATTCTTCTTATGACGCATAGCATTCCCTTTCCGGTTCCTGCAGGTGATTGTGTAGTAACTTGATATGTGACACTTTCCTCCCAGTAGAAGCAACAGATCCATTTAAGGAGATGTGAAACAAAAAAAATATTCCCTTGTTCTAATTTGAACACAACGGACATGATTATATGATTTCGATCTCCCACACGGAAATCATTCCCTCTTCCATTTCACTCGTCACTTGTTCACTACCAACACCAACGCAATCAAACCCACGAAAATCAACATGTCTACACACATTGTATACATGTAACAAGTAAAAGTTCAAATCAATTACCTTGTTACATGATCATGGGGGAGGACCCACTAAAACTTACACTAGCAATAAAAGTCCAATCGTTTCATGTATGATACCGGAAATACAAAGAGAACCCTTGGTATAGATAAATACCTATTTCTGTCGTGTGTGTTCTCGCTTTCTCTATTCCACTCTTCCTATCACCTACCCAAACTTAAACTGTCACCACACTACATCAACGAAAGTAGTATAAAGCGGTGTCATGCCATAAGTAAAAAAAAGTTTTCAGGTTTGCAACTATGTAGTAAAAACAGGAAACATGTAAAACAATGATTTTGGTGGTGGTAACGGTTTTTTCATCAAAAGGCAATGCAAATGGTACATATCGCCAAAAGTAACTTTAGGCACGCAAACACACAAACACTTTCTCTCCCTCTTTTCCCTTGTTAGTGGATGCATACTGAGCAAAGCAAGGTTATAACTATGATCGAGAAGTGGGTTCCTCAGATTCCAACATCCACCAGAAAGAACTCCAGATGAACTTACTAAAACCTCAAGAGTTTCACTTGGTTTTCTCTTCTTCTAGATATTCTTAGTTTCTTTTTTTACGGCATGCCATGCGCCAGAAACTGCATTCAACAACACCAAGGCTCTCTTTCCTGTTCAACCAGACATAAGACATAAGTAAATGGAGGAAAAAGAGAAACCAAAGAGGGGTTGTAGTTAAGAGTTGGTAGTAGTAGTGGTGGAGGTGGTGATAAACCTAAACACTTAAATAATACACATCCAAGTAATGCAGTACAAGGAGTATAGTGCCTACTTTCACAAGAGAGCATGAGTATTTTAGGGAATGATGCATTTGAGGAAACCACGTAGGTACTCTGAGTTGCAAGGAAGTTCATAATGTATATTTTTCGGCCTGAAACATTTCACATTCCACACTTTCAAAACCTCCAAAAAAATTCCTCTGTTTCGAGAAAATCCCTTCTCAACACAATATTTTAAACAGGAGTAGTAGCAAGAAAAACGGCAACACGACACCAACAAACATTCAAGTAAACGATATAAAAAAAGAAAGTAATCTACGCGTACTCAGCCTTGCTATGTCAAACTTTTTTTCACAACACCCTACGACATGGTCAGAATGCGGAACACTTAAAAAATTGAACGAATATGCCATCGGATACAATATCACCATGCTAGTCTTCCACGTAACTTTCAATTCTGTTGTGTAATCTAACCAGCCGTAATGTGTAAAATGACGTAGCATGCAAAAGAAGTGCACTTGGTGTAGGAACAAATATCAGGGAACGACTGGGATTATCACTACTTGAGTTGGTTGTTAACGCTGTTATTCCGCACGAACGACTAAGAGTTTTAAAAAGTAATTTTATCCTTTTCAAAATGGAATAAACAATACATCATCATCAGCATACATTTGTAGTCAAGTTAAGGTATGTTTTCTATTCGTTTCTGTTTTTAAAAAACAGACTAGATCATAAAAATTGAGTCGAATTGAACCAAAAACCGGACGCCTTATTATTTCTCTCTTAAAACAGTGCAAAACAATAAATACTGTGCCGTCAAGTCACAATGTGTTTTAATTGACAGTCGAGTCAACTTGCAACTCATCAAATCCAAATATGACGAATAAATAGAACTCTTGGTCATATACAGCCCTACTAACATACTCTCCAACTTTCTATCAAATACATAAAAATAAATAATAAATAAAAATAATTGATATGTTCTTCCAACGCATGACATTGCCCATGGTCATTTATGAATAATTGCAACAACTAACATGCAACAGCCAAGTCACAACACTGCATCATAAAATGACTGACGGGTTAACTGCATGAGTGAAGAGGAAGCACTTGTTTCAGCTTGAGTGAAAACATTAAGATGATTCTTCCTAAAATCTTCTTCTTTGCAATATGAGTAAAAAAGTGTTACAAAAACTCTTCCTTTTCAGTCGTCATTGCTATACGCTTCTGCAGTACGGGATAAATTTTCAAACCGTTGTGTCGTCGTGTGCCACACACACAGCAGCTATTTCCCCCGTTTTAATTAGAATCTTAGTAATAGTTCCAGGGCAGAGGACAGTATATACTATGATAAGTGAGCAAATTCAACTTCTTTTAAAAGCAAGCTGGTTTATTTCAAAATTTCTGAAAACCAACAAGGCAAGCAAGCTCACCAACAGACATAAAACTAAATTATCATGATATCGCAACAACAAACTAAAGTGTACTTTTTTCCCCATTAACTTTAGAGTTTATTTTTGGCTATTTTTTAAAACGTTTCAGGTTTCATATTTATATTGCACGCAATGCTACTTGGCTATACACATTTTCAGAAAAAAAGTATACTCGTGTCGTGTTACTTCAAATATCAAATAGTAAACGTATTCAACTAGTAAAATCAAAAATAAGAACGAATGAATAATGAATTTCTAGCAAAAAGACTCGAAATGATTTAAACTAATTAGAAACATCACTTCAATGTAACATATACATATGAATTTGCGTGTCAAGTGGAATGAGTGCGAAGGCGTTTGACAAACGAAAACTTAACACTCCTCCAAGCCAACTAAAACATAAAATGTGATGCAAAAAGTAACTCTACAGATTATAGGAATCCATTCCATTAAAACATACTTGAATCTTTGGATGAAACCCCAAAATATCTGGTATCAATTTGAAAGTTCATTAATTCAAATATTGAAACAAAACAATTTCACAATGTATGCATGCTAGACTACACTGTGTCCATGTAAAAGAACTGACATGGTCTTGCAAGTATCAAGTTACCCCGTTTTCAATTTTTATCATCCCTCACTCAGTCAGTGGTTATATAATCTAATCTGCCATCACCGCATAAAGCCATGGAAAATTGAATACAATGACCACAAGGAAATCTAGGCATTAATCATTAATCATAAATCTTTACAATGGCTAATGTACAAAATGACTTCCAAAACTTGTATGAAAACTTGGTTTTAAAACAATGTATTCAGCAGGTTATATTGAGCAATCTTACTAAATATGGAGGTGTTCTTTTTTATCCTTTACACACCAAAATTAATATATAGAATATAAAACTAAATTGATTTGACTATAAGAGACTGTATGAGAAAAAAATACATTCAGCATCACATCGCGTCGCATCACTGAAACCCTACAACAAAATTTACACAATATGTATCTACATTTCATGCACCTCATGTAACACTATAGTGTAGGTGCGCCACATCACGCTTATTAAATCACACTTCCATTGCAGCTAAGGACAATATTTAATATTAGTATACACTACCGATTAAGCGTAAATCCAAATATAAAAGTCACACCCCAACGACAAAATAAATACAAGGAAGAATTTTCCTTGGATTCGATTCTTCATAATTCGTCTAATTTTTTCACGGGCTAAGCATTTCATTAATATTTTTCGTGTGGTGCACATGATAAAAGAAACGGAGCATTACCGTTAGTCGTAGACGGTAGACACGAAATGCCAATAACAAACGACTCATGCTGATCACTGATCACTGTTAATGTACTCGCTAAAAAGCTAGGCACATGAACTACGTGATTCGTGATTTAATGAAACTGTGAGCCGTTTATGCATTGTAATCTTTTCTTATGTAAAGTCATCATGCATATTTTTAACTGTTGCGCCCAAGTTGTTCTGCGTACGTGTAGCACTTTCTACAGTAAGCCATTGACATAAAAACAACAATGTCAGTTCTTTTAAAAAGCCCCATTCTCTCCAAGGCAGATTTTCTACATTTTTAGACGGCGCGTATACAAATGGCAAAAACTAAACAAGGTTACATTTATTGCGCTAAAAAAACACTGCACTACAGGTCCCAGGTTTATAGTGTTTATAGCTGACATTGACAGCTAATAATATGTATATTCTCTTTAATATTCTTTCATAAATAAAAGTTGCTTTCACACCATCACTAGAGGCTTTATACGTATTCCATTCTTTCGTATTGCTCTTTATTACATCACCTACGTAAGACCACAGACTTTTTGCCAGCTAAAAAGTAATTATGGCCACACCATAAGACTCGTGTACTTTACTTAGTCATTTGCATTCAAAGCGTGCGAATTCTTTAACAACACATGTATCAAATTTTCCCATGCCTTTTTAAGAAAACTAATTTACATGAAACAATGGCTTTGACTTGATGAATAATTTATGCAAACAATCTTTCTGTAACCAATTTCATTAACACTTTTTGATAATTTGTGACCTTATATATGTACCAGAAAAAGATGCCACATTTAAGTTATGTGAAAAAATGAAATTAAGAAATGCATGACAAAGTGGTAAATCTTTGCTTATGATGCGGGAGAATGCTGTTACAGGAAATTAACGGGGAAAACGTGAGGAATTGACACTGAGACATTTCTTAATTTAATTAATTTCTAAACATTCAGCAATTTCACACCCAGCGTGGGGTTGGCCAATATTTATGTTCTACACATAAAAGGGCTTTATGATTCAACGTTAATGTATGATAAGATAGGTAATGTAAGGAAAAAACTAACATAACATTTTGTTTAGCCTTTAGCTTGTTATCATTATCAAAGATGACCTCTTAAAAAAATGTGACACTTCGACTTCATAACTGTTGTAGACATCCTCTCATTAGACTTTGTGTGAGCATGTGAATATTTCATTCAGTATCTGGATTCGACACACAAACCGAACGTTTTATGACCAACTTATAAGGAAATCATTTTAGCTACCAATGCAATATAGCATCATCACCACTTGTTCAAAGTGATATAGTGGCTTTACTTAAGATAAATACAAAGCAGCAAAAGCAAGCAAGTGCACCGCCTATGGGAAAACGGTTGAAACAATGTCTGAGCAACGGTACTATACCTTTAGTTTCTGAAGCGTATTACGGAGAGCGCTGGAGTCACGTGAAACATTCGGTCCCAGTCGGTGACTTTCATTTTCGATGCTTTCCAACACCCTTTCCAGATCTGCCAACCAAGCGATCTGTGCATCCAGTTGCCGGTCGATTGTAGATACGGAAGCTTGGGCTGCATGCAGAGCACGTCCATGAGCAACCACACTATCAATTTACAAACAAATGAGCTTGAAGTCGACTTATACAAACTTTCTAACGGAATCTGAGAGCAAAAAGATCCTTGACCCTCGTAGTACTACGTTATATCACGCAGTGTTTAAGAAACTAGCGAGCAGAGCGTGCAAGCATGTTTTGGTCAGAGGTCTTTGGTATTATTTATTAAATGAAATGCATAACACATAATATATAAACCTTGTCTCAAAATTAAACGATCACTATGTTTTCTTCATAACTTAAACGTATGAATAGGCAATGACAGGGAAATTCGTGTTGAAGCCATTTTTGGCCGTTAACAACTCCTAAGTTATGAAGTGATCATTCTATTTTCAGACAAGACTTATTCATTCATGAGGGTTTGTCACACTACTAACTACCTTGTCTTCAGATGATTGTATCTTTGGTTAACTTGCTCAGTGGCTCGTTTTAAACGCGATGTATCATCTTGTTGATAGGCCGCAATGAGGTGTTGAGTCAATTGTTGGAATCCTTCAAGTTGTTTTTTGTACTGGTGCAATTCAACGTGCAAATTCTAACGTAAAAACAAAGTATGGATAAAACATTATTTTCGGTAAGATAAAAAAATCTGCGTTATAATTTACATGATGAATTGTGTGCATACCTTTTGCTCCCTAACTTGACTCTCCACAAGGTCGCTGGAGTGCGGAATATTGCTCAGTTGATGCAAACGAGATTCCATGTGCCCGAGCCAGGCATCCACTTCTTTCAGTTGACATTCCCATCTTATGGAATCAGACAAACATTGCTCCAAGGTGGTTTTACGATTAATAACCGCTTGATTCGTTTCCACCCAGTGTTCTCTCAATTTACTCACTGCAATATGCAAAAAGTGTTGATTATTAATTAATTTGAATCTCCGACCAAATCATTTGTTAAAAATGTTCGAAACACAAGAATACAGTGTTATGGAATCGTCGTCATTAAATTACCATCTGTACTAAGCTGCAGTTGATTTTATAAATACTATTTACCTAAAAATGAAGTTTAAAGTTTCTCAAAGTTTGCAACTCAAAGTTTAAAGAAATGTAATGCAAGATTTATATAATTGATGTCATGCAATTTATAATATTTCTTAGATAGATGCTAGCAAGGTTGTATTATCCTGGGCCTCCAGATCTTAGAGAAAGTACATTAAAAATACTTTCTCTTGAAGTTTCATTTTGTTTTCATGTAAATCGATTAATTTCTGTCAATCCAATGAAAATTTTCTTACTACGATCGTTTTTCCTCCGAGATGCCAACTAATTTCAGAGAAACGACAATAATACACCTTTTGATTTTTCGTACACATGCTTTCACTTTATACGCCAAAAGTATGTTGCCAGAAACACACAAGTATCAAAAGAGAAATTGAGTAAAACTCATCTTGGTTCTTTCAAGTTTCACACAAACAAAATGTGTATTTCAGTTTAGGAATTAGATACTGTCATGTGCTGTCTTGTTCTGTCAGTTTCTTTTGGTTAAACTGATGCCTAGCCTGACAATGTGGCACCACTACCGCATCTCTTTTCTCTGGAGTTCTGTCGCCAGTTCTGGCACAATATAATATTTTTCCAGCAATGTTGCAACTAAGCAAGTGTTAGTCTTTCTGTTTTCGATATAGCCATACTCATCGTCAGTTGTCTCGAGTTTATTTCGTTCGTGTTAAAAATATATTTACGAAATGTAACTGGGGTTATGTGAGATGGCTCTATTAATTGCAGAAGCAAAATATTTTCTACAGCACATTTTGAGGGCACATAACATACCGCAACATAAGATCCTTTTTATCTTTTTGTTATTTCATATACAGGTCGCAGCTGGAGTCTATACTTTTTGGCTGCCAAACTACTGCCATTCTCACACTTGTAGTAACAACAATTTCAACATAAACATGGTATCCACCGCTGCTGTCTCTCATTCTTTCGTTTTCTTTCTGATATCGTATCACCGCTGAAGATACGGAAGGCAATAGAAAATGAATAGAATAAATGATAGAATTCAAATGTATAAAAAATTGTAAGCTTTACCCTAAATTTTAGGCACAACAGCCACATTTCTAATGTGACTGAGAGTAGACCAGCGGTTGGTAGGAGTATTCAAGAAAATAATGTAAAATGTAATTTCTGTAAAAAGTTTTTGCTTCTTAACGTAAGAAAAGTATACACATAATCGCTACAAATGTACATGAGGGATCTGCCGTCAAAAAAGAAATGTGTCTCCCGTCTCAATGAACCTGTCTGTGCAAATTTTTATAGCGAAAATAACAGTTACTCATTGCCAGTTACATACACCGAAATGATAATGTAAGTGCTACTAAATTGCCATATTATTATTGCTTTTCCCTCTTCAAAAAATGTACAATACCGATTATACATACGTACGTCACATCTAAATACAGCGATAAGGGACTGAACATCAATCGAAATACTCTCGTAGTACCGCTATCGTGTTTTTATTTATGTATATACTTGTGGATGACAAAAGGCAACTATAGATGCCCAAGATGACACTAATGTGTTCTTTTCAGGACCAAAAAAGGAAAAAGTTTTTCATATCAAACTAAAACTTAAGCAATGCCAAACGCACATCATATCAACTTTCACCCTATTGCCGCTAGCAAGACTATACGTATTGCGTTCTATTTTATTAGGAATAACTTCGTTTTTGCTGCAGATAGTACACTGAATCATTCTGGACCGCCTGTCTTGCACACAACTTGAACCCAGAACCCATCCCAATTAACCTTGTTGCATTTGCATATAAGATATATGTATTGTATTACTTAAAAATCTTAAAATCGTGCAAGTAATCAAGTGATGATTTGACTTGGTAGAATAAGTCGAGCAAATGATGTGCACGATATTTTTATACTAAATTCACAATAGCGCTACTTCTTTACTTCGTTTTTTTTTTTGGATTTTTTGCAGTTATTATAACATAAGTGCCGATCATTCAACCCCAACGTCGGTCTTATGTCACATACAAACTACTCTTTATGTATATTGTATTGCTAACTGTCTCCTCTTCGTCTGGTAAGATCGATACAACAGATGTGTTGCAATCTATTCAACTTCAATTTCTACCAAACATACACTTGCGTCTTGATATTACTGTCAGACGCATTACCTACCGCATACTGAAATCCTTTCGAAATTCATTCTGGAAACACAAAAGATTATCAGACTCCACGATACAAAATGACAACAAGACTGACTGGTTTGCCGAGAAAGAATACATTGATATTGCTTTCTGGTGCGGAAGGTGACATACGAATTTATTTTCATAATTAGAACATAAAACTATTTTTGCTACATTTTCTAAACAAACAAATGTTACTGGAATAATGGTTTCTAGTAAAAAAATCATTGTCAAAATCAGATTATCTCATTTACCGTTCATTTTCAAGAGAACAGTGACGAAATAACAATTTTCCTCATTGTTTTTTTAGTTTATGTTCTAGCGTATAGGCAAACTTCATGCAATATTGTAACTCAGCACAAAGCTCCAAAATAACATCGTACCTCTCACTGCCACCAAAAGTATAACGAGGGCGTTTGGGAGGGTGCAAAAGATACCTCAAATACATCATACCGTGCTTTGATAGCAAAAAGGATAAACTTTATAGCATCAGTCGTACCGAAAGCCTCATCATAAGAATGAAAAATGCGCTTTCCTCGTTATTTTTAGAGCGTAGAACCAGAAACAAGTAGTAATGGAAGACTCGAAGTAAAATTGAACATACAAATAAGCAGGGTTTGGGAAAATCCAAACTTCCTTTAATAATTGAGGTACCAAATACACAGAAAAGGTTGCTTGATACGAGCTTGATATTTGATTTTATACTTGGGTAAAAAATACTTCAAATCTTTAAACACCTTTCTTCAATAATATTATGTTGCAGTCCTTTATGATTTCACCGTTTAGCTTGACTAGCAACAGTAGCAACCTAATCAAAGGGTCTTAATTTACATACATTATAAGGATAAAAACTTTTATCGTATTAGACCACTAAAAATACACAATAATTGTTCTGAATACTTCAAACTTAAAATGTTCTTAATTTCCGGAAAATGTACGTTTTTACAACTGTTTTCATAATAAGAGGAAGTATTTTCCAAGCCCTGTAGGAATGTAAGTATGAATGACTGCATGGTTTGAAGAAAGCATGACTAGGAAATCATGAGAAACGTTTGAAAATTGAAGGAAAAGGATAGAAGACAAAGGCTACTATCTGGTCGTTGTAAAAATATGAGAAAAGAAAACTATATACTTATACATACATACATTCACTTTCTCATATCACAACAGAAGTGATTTTATTCGTAGAACAAGCTTTACAAACCAAACATTTTCTATTCGTCGCATGTTTCCTAGCTTTTTTCATTTCTTCTTCCTTAAAAACGCACAAACCACCTAAAAGTTCGTACTTCATACTCCAGAGAATGCATACAACTTTAGATACATGCTCACACTGAAGAGGGTAATGTTGAGCACGTCAATAATGTATAACCCAAAACACTCAAAAACCGTACGCGTACAAAACACAAACCGAAATCACTCTTGTGTATCGGGTTTATATGATATGCTAAACCAATACATTAATCAAACGTTCAATTTAAATACAAGTTCAGAGGACAATGCACAAACTTTGGTCCTGAGACTGTTTTTGTAGTCTCCAAAGAATAATAAAAAATTAAAAAATTGGAAATTCTTTCATTAGGAAACGTAACGTTATAATAAGGTAAACTTTGAGCTTTTTGCTTTTTCTTTACTTTTTAAAAATTTAGTTCGCCAGAAACAATAAATATCTTTAAATAAAGCAATACAATTAAATATTTCTCTTTTGGGGTTGAATTATTTTTAAGAATTTAAGGTTTCTTAGATTTTACGCGACAAATGCCATAAAATAATATGTTTGATACTTATAGGATGAAATATGATTGAATCAAAAGTTTTATGATCTTTCGTTGTTGCACGTACAAAAGTAAGTTAATTAAGTCATTATTTTCATTAAAAGCACAAGTAAACCTAACAAACAAGAGGCAAGTGAAAAGGAAAGAAGTACTAACAATAAGTAGACAAACAAGAAGCAGGAAATGAGAAAATAGAAAACGAACATCTTTTATTATTGCCATGTATAAAACCTGATTGTATTCATGGTGGGTTTCCAAAATGTAAACCTCTTTCATTAACATTTATGTGTCTTTGAAAATGAATGGTTGAAATAAAATCAGAAAAATAATTAGGAAAATTGCAATCCGGTTTTGTAAAGAAAACTATTTGATGATGAGAGCAAGGAACTTCCTTCTTTTTCCTTTCACAATATTTGGTTGTATGCTGGTCTAGCCATTTGGTGTTACTGTTAATGCTAATGTCCTGTACCAACCATCATCACCAGTCGTTCCGTTCTAGAGTTCTCGTTTGCTGGTAGACTTTTGCTCAAAAGATCGAAAGATATTGCTGCTTTTATAATATAAAAAGGCGAATAGTGATGATTCTCTTGTCCAAAGAGTAATAGCTGCAACAATGGTGGATGGGATAGATAGTGGATAGTTGGAAGATACCACTCCCTCCTACATCATCGCGTTTACTCTACCTTGTGTATAGTTGTCAAGCTTAGTTGCTAACAAAGTGATGTCAGAAATGTGTGTACGACAACGATCTAGCCGGCCCGCTACCCAAAATATTACTAATACTAAAAGAGATACACTCATATATAGTTTATATCTATATAAACATATATATGTACCTAATACATGCAATATTGACAAAGATGTGGAATGAAAATCATGACTGAGGAACGCGAAAGGAGGATTACGGTTATCATCACCTCAAACCTCTTAGACTACGACATGAGATCAAAGTGTATGTTCCCTCAATTAATTTCCTTTGCCACAATCTTTGCATTCTAGCAACCATAACCATTCGGAAATGCTTAGTTTTTCAGTAACTTGTACACAAATGCACCACCACGACCTCGATACGAAGAACTGTTGGCTGAGACCACGAGGCCCAGTTACACTGAATGAATGTATGATACTTAAGCTTAAGAGGATACACAAGCTATATAAGATTCTCTGGATACGCATTACTATATTTAACAAATGAAGTGTTTACCAATAAAAGAAGAAGTGTCTAATGCCGTGTGAGGGAGTATATACATGTATACATACATGCATAGTTTGTATAAATTAGTACATGCGAAACATTATATTCCATAGCCATCATATTCCCTCAGTAAAAGTTTTTCTTTCTCCATTCTCATGTAAATACCACCGCTAACTGCCTTTCTTCTTTTTTGTGTAAGTGATTGTGTGCATGCATAAGACTAAAGAACTGTGTAGTTTTATCAGTTGTGGTACGGCACGATGTGGAAACTAGCTAACAATGTTGCTCTTCATAAAAGTTCGAAATTAACATCCACACATACAGAAAGAAAGAGAAACAAGAGTGAAGATGCCATAATAAAAAGCTTTATATTCAACATTTGGAGAAGTGGTATGAAAAAAGATCTTCACTCCACAATACGATTACTACATTCAGCATTGTACGGGACAGAAGGAGAGGTAGATAGAACGGTGTCGTGTGAGTTTTCTACATACAGTGAAATGAAGAGGGAAAAAAGAAATGAAAGCACATAAACGAGCATAGAGAAAAGAGATATGTTCTTTGTGTTGAATGGCTGCGAAAATGGGGATCAGATGAGGGCACGCAGCAGAAGAGAAAATAAGAGGGGATTGGGATAGGGCAAGTGAGTCTCTCATGAGCATTGAGTTAGGCTCTGCAGAGAAATTGAGAAACGAGATCCACTTTCTCATACAAAAACAAACACTATAAAGCAAAAGTACTATTATCCTGTCCTACAGTGACAAGAAGAGTGTGTATTAAGTGTAAAGCCAGGTCGTCCGGTTGTGAAAGAAAAAAAGTTATTCTCTCTCGAAATGCTTTCCATTTGATCACAAGTATTTACATGTTAAACGAGTGATGCATAGAGAAAGAAAGAAAGAGTATGTAGAATTCCTAATATTATGCATAAAATTTCCACACGGTAACTCGCATCATCCATCATTTCTTTCATGGTGAAAAATTGTGCATCGTTTATGCAATATAGATAGTTGGTAGTTGGGATGTATATTATAAAATAAAAGCTCAAAGATTTTTATATTCTAAACTGTAGATGTAATCGAAAATGTCTAATCACATACACGTATTAAATTATTTAAATTCAAATATAAATTATAAGAATGCAATATGCAAACTTACATTATTTGGGTTACATTTTATCTGCCACAACAATCGCCAACAAAGGCGTGTGTATACATTCCAAAGGCGACATACCAAGTATAGAGAAAATGTGAAAGCAGGCAATACAATACACACTTTTGCATAATTCATTTCATATTTAGATTATTTGCAAATACGAAGAATGGAGTTGGCTGCATAGATTTTAGTTCCACGTCTTAGTTGGAGTTTTTTCCGGGTACCCTGAACATTAGAAATGACTCTTTGAACATGTAGGACATGAGACGTGAGTATAGAGACAAAGTTATTAAGGAAAATGTAAGTTACAAAAGTTAAACTGCCAAACTGAAGTATTTCAAAATTGCACCCTATTTTCTTGTAAGATTTCTGAAATATCATTAGAAAGTTGGCGGTATCACATCTCTTGTTTTCATGATGTATTTTATGCACCTGGCTTTTGAAACATATTGAGTACCCAAATCGGTTCTGGTGTTATGTCCCATCCAGTTATTAACAACGTCATTGTTGATGCAAACATTCACTGTTGTGAGTTGTGTTGTGACACTTCATGCAATGCTGAAGAAGAGGTTGTCAAATTAAAAAATGAACTAATTATATGAACGGCAGAAATTGACTCGAATTCAATTGAATGTTTTCCATGCATGTTAATAGTTTACAAGTTACATATACATACATACTTCATACATTCCTATGCATGCGTGACATATGTCTGTAATAAATACTATCAAACCATCGCTAACACTGACAAAAGAGCAAGGAACTAATGACGTATTGCCGAAACATAGCAAAAGTAGTAAAGTGTTATTTGCTCGTCTATTACTTTTCCACAATGTTTCCGTACACTTCATTTAATTTTCTAATTTTCTCTCATTCGAATGTTTTTACACAGCAACAAAACTCCCTCTATTCCGTACACTTTTACCATTTCGCAGTTCGGTTTTTCGTTGGAAGCCATTTCCTATTTCCTGTGCAAAAAAGCTCACTTGGTTGGCTACGTTAAGTTTATACCAAAAAATTGAACAACTCAAGTTAGAAAGAAGGGAGCTGTTTCGAGTACGAAAGATTTTTATTGTCACAAGATGGTTATTATGAGAACCTGAAAATTGAATTGAATCCAACAAAAGCAGGAGTGTATTTACTTGACTACTCACTTGACTGGACAAAGTAATATTTTTTTTATAGGAAATTGAACGCACATGCACAGCCTGTGCGGTGTACTGTACGAATCCCATTTCTTTCGCAACGATTTCGTTCACCACCGTAGAGACCCACATACCTGCCTGTCTATACGTTGTACTTTATACACATACCTAATAGTGTTTGATACAGAATACAACTTTTCTCCAGTATTAACATGTTTGGAAAATTATGTATTTTTGCATCGAAAATATGCCATCAGACGACTATGAAAGCTACAATCATGTACATCTGCAATCTAATCTATAAATAAATCTGCAGTCCCTAAAAATGCTTCTGGTGCCTACTAAATTAATCTGTACCCTACGTAGCATAATACTGTTACATATAATTACTGTTCAATATGAGGTTTCAAAAAATGTATGAGGTTAGATTACTTACCCTTCCCATGCAAATTATGTCGATTTGACTCGGACTTCAGGTTTTCCGCAGTTTGCATCAACTCATCCAGCTGCGGCTTTTTTAGTTCCAGCTCTCTCAACACAGTCTGAAAATCATTGAAAGAATAACAACGAATCGTTAAAAAACAAGATATACAATTATTTTATTTACATTATTTTTATTTAATAATAAAAGTATTATGCTCAATGTACTAAATATTTATCCTTCCATTTTTGCATGCTTCATACTTTTAATAAATTCATTCCCATTTTTAAAGAATACTTCATTAAAAGTTATCATTTACTGATACAAATATCATACAAATACAACTATTGTATATGTATTAGAATAGAATATCGCTCTTTAAAAAAGAAAGGTATGAAATGACATTAATTCGTCTCTAGATAATCAGGGATACATTTCAATAAACACTTATCAATTCAAGTTGCTGGCTCAATGTAGATATATGTTTGTGGTTCTGAGATCACCACTTATATTTATTCTCTGTAATATCATATTTGAGATTTATAAATTACAGATTGCTGCATGCCTGCCTGTCTACTAGTCATGTGAATGTGTATGTTGTAAATTAGAAACAGGAAGTCGCTTTAGCTTTAAGACAATAGAACACACAGGAATACGGAAAGCTGAAACAAGAGTATAGAATATGATGAAGTAGACTTTGTCACGGGAGTGTGCATTTTCCTTAACTCTAGAGAACCTCAAAACTACATATGTGTACATAGCATAGTAATGTACTACACTAGAGCAAACCCACACACTACAATCATCTTTGCCTTTATACTTTTTCCTGCCGCTGCTGGTTTCACAACGCCTCTAAATTTCAGCATTATAATGTTACGAAGTGCTGCTGAATTGATTTTTTAGTTTGCGCTCTCTGAAAGTAATCCAAGCTTAAAGCCCACAAAATGCTATTTGTTTCCTGTCTACAAAGCCGAGGCTATCAGACCAAGATAGAATACAGACATTCCTTCTTCCATCCAGCATTAAAACACAGGCCGCGCCACCCATAAATAACATATGAGCTATAATGCTGTTTTATCTCGCAGACCAATCGCCCCTTCCTTTCTCCTCTGTGCTCCTTTCCATTTCAATTTCTTCAAAACTTACGCAATCTTCTACATTTTTCACCAAAAAATCTAAAGAAAACAAGAGAAAGTTATGGAAAACTGATTTCTCGGCTTACATTATTTACAAAGTGGTCACCTCTGGTGAGTTTACAGTTTAGAGATATCCTTTCTCATGGGCTAATGAAAATGTAGACACTTGTAATGTATCCCTTTCTTTTTATTCTGAGCCTAAAAGCAGTTAACAAGTAGTTACATTTTCCTCAAACCATTTGTGCAAAGATTAGAAACTGACAATTTTACTGCGTAGTTTACTTGAACAGGTAACTCACAATTGTCTACGATTAAACTTACTTTGGATGTGACAGAAGTAAAAGTTCGTAAAATTTGCATATGTGTGATATTGAATTAAATTCTTTCAATATAATTGCTTGTTGCTTACGGTTTAGTTTGCTTGACTATAGACCAATTTCATTTTGAAAAAGGATATGAAATCATTTTTCAATACATGAAACTATTTATGAATTTAATACTTTAAACATATTGTCAAGTTGGTAAATAAAATTTTATACCCAATTTCAAACGTACAATGCTTGCTTGCTGAAATCGCTTACAATGTCGAATTCTTTCCCTTCTTTCCAAGTAGTATCTTATCATGTTTAAAAAATCTACAGGATTTAAGTAATCCGACCGAAAGTACTTCAAAATATACTACATTCAACAGATTTGTGGTTACCTAAATACACTCTTCGACAGAAAGTAGCGTCTGATAGCATGCATGAGAATTTCTTCTTACTTAACTTTTTTTTACATATAGGCATAGTATATAAATATATGTACCTAATTTATTGTAAATCTCTTCAAAGCCTCACATTACAAATTTATGCCTAACGGGGCCAAAAAAGTGTAATTATTGGCTTCAAAATTATTTTATACGATTTCTGGGTAACAAAGAGGCATTGAGATTGAGACGTATCAAGGCATCTAAAAAGAATTTCACCAAAATACAAAATAAAATTTGTATAAGACGACACAGAAACAGTTACACTAGAACAGCTAAATGAATACAATAAAAAGAAAAAGCTCTCTCAAAACGACCATGAGACGTCCAAACTCCAGAGAATAAATTGAAAAGAAAAGTCGAAGAGATACAGCACAGTAGCCAGTTCTTGTTAAGATAGCTAAATACACAATATAGCAAGAGCCTCTGTAAGACAAGGTAATAGCATCATGGGCTTTCTCTTCAGTTACTTTTTCTCTTATTCCGTTCTAATGTACATGCATATGGTACTGAGGTACTGGTGCCCCTTTTCTGAGAAATTCGTATTTACCAACAGGCATATACATACATATATGATGCAAGCAAACATATATACATAAAGCACATAGCGGACAAAGCTTCAATTGCTTTTGGCTTGTACCACGGAGAAAGCTAGAACCACCGCAGTCAGACCAAACATGATCCTCAGAATATTTACCTAAGTACTACGTGTCTTTGTATTCTATTTTATTTCGTTTTGCCATCTTGATGCTGCTGCTGTACAATGAAACAAAGCAAGGGTTTGCCAGTCGTAAAGAAAGCTTTCTTCAAAAATTTTAGATCTCAATAGGAGAGACACGTACATGATAGAAACATATAATTAGCTGATTAATATGCTAATTTTCTTCGAGACCCAGTTCAACAAAATTGCGGTGACATAAAATACCTATATTCACTGATTTTGTTGATGCAGCACAGCGGTTTCTTCGATACTTAAATGGTGCATATAACCATAGTTTACAACAAGCCAACAAAATTAGTCTTGTAAAATCTCGATAAGGTTCGCTCACAACAAAAATAACTTATTTATCCGGAGTCGGGATTGCGACTATCAGTTTTAATTAATTTCCGAAATACGCGTATTGAATATGATCATTTGATCATATTTAATAGGTGAAACACAAAGTGCCCATACAGACAGTTACTACTGACAGCAAGCTTATCGAATAGTTTTCCAGCATTTTCTGTTGATTCAGTAAAAAGAGCACGAAAGAAAAATAATGTTGTTACATATGGCCACCTGCTTTTACATATCAAGAAAACTTAATGTTCCCCTACATTAAAAATCTTTCCATAGTAAGCAGGGTTCTGTTATGACTATGATTCACCTTACCATTCGCCACTCTTACACCTCATCCATACATATTGCGCATACTTTGGTCTCATAAATCCGGGAAATGATCAATCCAACAATAAAAATGACTCTATACACACGGCAGCATTTACCTAATGTAAGCAATTGCTTTATGCAGTTTACCAGTGTAAAGTGTTTTACAAAAATGGCGATATTGCATTGTAGAGATTTTCCACCATAAAAGCGACAGAAATCTAATACAACTCAAAGTACTAAAAATATTATTTCGATAACATTGTATCCAAAAAATGACTGACTCGTCTATAATAACGAAAGCCATATGTGGACGTGAATAATACATTTGTAATAAATGAGCCGTTTGCTGTGGAGTCCTGTTAGTGTTATCATTTAATTTGCAACAGCTTACAAAGAGATGATAAAAATGCGTAATGGCGTAGGGGGAGCAAGATGAGACCCAAACTTAAGTACTGTTCTATAAAGGAATTCACACGTCATCAGGTTCAGATACGAAGTACGAAAGTTTTATTTTCAAAAACTCTTTCCTTGTGTTACTATGCTTAGCTTCAACAGCTCATTTTCACATGAAGATATGCTAAAGAGAAGAAGAAATTACGTGTAAAAATGTATCACACACACACACGTATACGAATAAAATTGTTTCACCATTGTAGTAACAAAATCCTTTGCCATAAATCACGAGTGAGAGCAGTGCCATGCCATGCCATAATACAAGAAATTACAAAGTTTTCAAAGCAGAACTGTAAAAAGGAAGACATGGTATAATGGCAAAAGAAAATGTCAAGAACCACCCCGGCCGACATCCGAAGTTGAACTTTTTTATATTAAAGGAAATACGTGTATTATTATTATACAAGAAATTCAACATGACTGGGCTTTCTTTCATTTCTTCCAACAACCATAATAACACTTTCATTCATACATGCTTTCTCTCAGCTGCTGATGGCTGTGGTGGTTCTTTATGTTCCCGTCAAAAAATTTTATACACTGTTGAAAAAGTGAAAACACACTCAGGGAAAATGAGAGGAGAAAAAGCTTGAAAAGAAACATAAAATTCTCTGGTTTAGTACGTTTTATGACTTTCTGGGTAAAGCCGAAATAGTAAATTAGAATGACATGATAGTTAAGATACGACGGCTCCGGATATTATATCACACACACTAACATAACACATTGCTATACCAAGCTGCAGTTTTATAGCACAAACTTGTGAAATGACAAGCCGAGGTCCAACTGATGTGATAAGATCCTGATATATAGTGCTAAATCTACTGTTAATGCTCTATACTTAAGACATTTTCACCTCCTCATGGAAATCAGTATGATTCTCAGGATGGCGATGCGGAATTGAAAAACACAAGGAATTCGATAGGAACATTACCAGCTCAACAATCTTGCACTTGCCGCATCGATTTTCACATCAGGAAGTTCGGTGTATGATTTTTATGTAATGATAAATTTATACCTCAATTTCAGTTGAAATCTATACCGTTATCAATTATGGAGAGATTATTATATGAATGTTATACTTTTTAACCAAATCACTACTGGTGGATTCCAAAGTACTTTCTAAGTTTCAGTTTCAACTTAAGCGCTGCACTGATTGCGTAAAAATCGTATTCACTAAATTCAAATTACACGAGTTGAATAAAGAAAGACTTTTTATTTTTATTAATATTCTAATCGTTAATTTTAGTTTATGAGTGAATTTTTGACATAATTTCTTTCCATTGATTGTGTCTTTGTAAGAAAAATTGCAAAAATGTAGTGTGTATACATATTTATTAGTACCTTTGTATAGAATTGATGTACAAAACTAAGTATAGCATCAATTGTCGCTACATTTATCATTTATTTCAACATTCTTGCCCTTTCTCATCAAAACTTTTTACAATTTACCTTTCCCCCATGCTCCATATTGATCAATTTTCTTCTCTAACTTCTAAAGCCATCCTAAGCTAAACAACCAACACTTCAGTATTTCCTCAAGTTGGTAAACATGAATGTAAAAAGAATGTTGATAAATGATATCATCTTCAATAACTCCCCAAGTTTTCACTGCAAACACGACAGGTGAGTAAATGAAATCGTCATCGATCCACTCAGAACGGTGTGATAAGAGTTCAGTCTTGTATTGACGATAATAGACTTTGAGTCGATTTGCTTGTAATGAATGAATGAATAGAATGGTAAATGTGTAAAAGAATTCTCCTGAAGCTTTTTATCTGTAAAACTTTTGCCCTTTTTCCAGGGCGCATCATCGTCATCATCAACTACAAGCTCTTAACTTTCCATCCATTTACATGAAAAATGCCAACTGATTTCAAGTATAAGCTTTCAATCTTAATCAAGTTGAGTTTCAACTGCATTGCTACACATAAGTCATCCCATTCCAAATGCAATCATTAGAGATATATGTATATATTGTAGCGTAGCACGCTTTCACTCTTCAAAAACTGATAAGCATGTAAAGAGGGAAAAGTTAGTATGAGTATAATAATGCTGCACAACAAAGATAGCCGTAGGGATTAAATATTTCACAGGTATCCGAATTGTTTAAATAATTGCGCTGTTTACAATTACACAAAACTCAGTGATTGGCAATCTGTTAGGATATGTATTAGTCAACTTAACTTTCTTTTCACATAAGTTTTGCGCGTATAGCTTACACGATAAGTGGGTTGTTTTTTCGATATTTCTGTAAATAAACAAGCGTGTCTTCCTTGGATTTGACGATTGAAGGTACTTGTTTGATGTCAACATTAATGCAAGCATTTTCATGTTGTTGTAGTAGTTGCAGGAGAATACCTGAATCAGCTTTTACGTAAGTGAGGTGGGCCACACCTACTTAATAATTTCAAGTATTACGGTTAAAAAATCCGGACAGCGCATCCATCAATGTGATACAAAATGATGTCTATACCATCAGAACTAGACATTTGAATAATGCAAATGCAATACCAGAAGGCATTTGTGCTTATAACAAATTGGACATTTGACGATAAAAAATACTGGATAATAAAAGAAGTTTCACGTCATATTAAACTGAGCTAAAAAAGGGTGGCTATGCATAATGTACTCCGGTAGTCCGGTATACAAATACCTATTTAGGTATGTACTAAACTACTATGTATACATACTATATGGCAGTTTGCTAGCATGTATGCATCATGCTGGATTTCTGTGTGAATCGTGAGGTGCGTGCACAATTTATCATGCAAGTTTACTTTACACTTCAATTTCCACGCTTGATTAGTCTTTTTGTATATAGACTACTTATACACGTTACTCGAAAACTCAAGTAATCATGAAGTTTTTCAATTTTATCAATAGCATTAACGCTACAAGTATGTACAAATAAATCGTGTTAGCCCGTTAGTTAGTCAATTTTTATCATTTAAGTCAATGTGTATAGAATGTGTATTTTCTTCGTACATTTTGTACACATCTCCATAACGATCTCGCGAGTCCATTTTATATCCATTTACTGCTTCACTGAACATGATCAGCCAAGTCTCCTCAATCTAAACAGCAACTTATCGGCCCGGATACATCTACTACATACCAATTCGTCCACCTCAACTCATACTTTCTCTATTTGCTGACTGTCGAGAAGAATCCGTGTATACTAGTTACTTCCGTATGCATGTATACAGAACATGTATTCCTGAGAATTGTATTAATGTATAAATATGCTTGCTTCAGTCAGAAAGGCAAAAAAAAACTTTTACTGGCTACACAAACATATTGCCAAAAGACTATGTATGCTATTATGTATCTACATTATTACTAAACTTTCCATGATCACAAATGATCTCTCGTTTACTGCGTAAAGAGTGTGTGTGCAAATCAATGAAAAAGAGGAGAGCTGAGATCAAGGAATGTTTTTGATACTTGCCATGTTATACATACAAGTACAATGATGGGATGTAAGGGTTACCGCTACTCCAACATCCCATAAACTTTGGTCGTTCTTTTTCTGTCTCTCACTCTAGTTCCACTAGTTCAGCGGCGTAAAAGCACAAGAAGTTACTTACGACAAACAAAAAGTATATGCATTTATACTGTATGAACAAAATAGAAGAAATGAGAATACTACGAAATATTTTGGATAATACCGATATGTATAGCAAGAGAATACTACCTTTGTGAATATTCCGTTTCCTTTATGCCATTTAACTGGTTTAGGGAGACATGCATACATGTATACACATATAACTATTCTCACAAACTCACAACAGAGAATAAATTGACTTTCTATCTCTTGAAATAATGCATGAGGGCCCAAAAGCTAACTCAAGAGGCAAATAACATGCTACACCATTACTATTACTGCTTGTACAATTTACTATTGCACAAGAAAACGAAAAGTGCATCTTTGTACTAGTGCACACTTATTTACGGTACATAAAGTTCAAAAATAATAATACCAACCAACAGCATTTTTGATGAGAATTCACAGAAAAAAAAATAGGAAACCGAAACCGATGGCAAGATCTAGGTGCAAAGCACACAACAATTTTTCATTGGTAACGCCAAAATTGTAGTAAGCATTTGTGTGATTCGTGCCGTAACACAATATATTTATTTTTCTACACAAACGAACCATCCTTAAATAAGTACAATGAAAGTTATTGGTGTTATGTTGGTTTTTGACGCAATGGCTCCAACACAGGCAAGCATTTTCTAGAGAAAAAAACAACTTTCAAAAAGACAAATATCGTGCTCTCTTTTTCAGCTTTCCTTTGAAAATTCTAAAGAAGGACAAGTCCATTTAAAATTTTCCATACGATAGAGCTTACACAATAACGGCAACCATGATCTGCTTTTTTGGCAAAATTTTATAGGGAAACAACCTTGCATATAAAAGATATTAGTGTAGAATTCAATTTAACTGCCAACGATAAAAAGAGAAAGCTATCTCGTCTACATGTATAGGCTTAGTTCTTATATTGCTACTTGTAATGCTCACTTCCTGTCTGTTTAACAGTGAAAGGACAAAGAAATATGATGCATGTGTCCAAATTTGATTAGTTTTATTGTGACTTCCCGGGGATCAGTGGCGCCATATGTCACATAATATTTATGAATGACTGCATCAAATAACAGATTTATTTTGGCTTCCTTACAAACCCGAATAAGAGTTTGCTTACTATACATTATTGCATAATTGTCCATCCATTGAAGTTGGGTGTGTTTTTAGGCTTTTTGTGTCCCCCAAAATACCATTAGTAGTTGTGCAAACAAAAGGAAACGCCAAAGGAGTGAAGAAAGGCGACATAAAACGTAACTTAATATGTCAAAGAACATTGATGAAACGAAGCGAGAAAATGAGTAATTTAGTCGGCACCATCGTAATTTCGACAATGTGTTTGAGCTTAAGATTAGCATTGCCCTCCCGAGGCTTTCGCTCTGCACTTTGTATATATGATTTCATCCTTTCACTGATGACAATTGATGTAACAACCTAATTTGAATCAGTTGGGGGAAAGATTAAGAGGGTCAAGAACTATATTTTGAAAAATATTTAAAAAGGGTATATTATGCAATGCAATGTGACACTGGTGCTGTATAAGTTTTAAAAATGTAAATATGAATGTTTAGAGTTTAGATGTCCAAATATCGTGAAATATTTTATATTGGATTCCATTATTCACTGCAAAAATCACTGCTGGAATCATTTCTAGTAATAAACCTTGTGCATGCATATTAATTCGAGGCTATGAAAAGCATGCATAAATCTTTATATAACGATTTCCTTAATGTTAGCAATAACTCACCCGTTGTTTCTCCAAAATGCTGCGAACATTTTCTACATCTCCAACTATCACGGTCTGCTGTTTCAGCGACTTCAAATTGAGCGTCATTGAGTCCTCTAATTCATTCACCTGATTACATTAGAACGGAAAACACACATTTAATTTTTATTACTATAATCTTCCTTTGTCGTGCAACACGATTTCAGCTTTCACCAGCTCACCACTTTTGATGGTGGTTTGTTCTAACGAGCTATGCAAAATGCGAGCTTGTATTTCGTTTCGTGCTATGAAATATTATATACATTTATTTACTAAGCTACCAAGAAATATAGATAGAACCTCACCTCTTTTAGATATCTAACAACTTCTACAGAGTCTCCGTCACTTGGTTCATCAGAGCCGGAAGGGCGTTCGTGTGTTTCAACAACCGCAGACACTAGTTCTGCGGATGTCTTTGATGAAACCGACGCTTCCACTGCTTGGGCATCTAAAATATAGATTGGGAATAGAAATTATGCTAGCATTATTTTTGCATCTCATTATTAAGCCTTAGAATAATATACAGAACGAAGATAAAAGCAGACTGAATGGATATGGGATATAATATATATGGATTATGGATACAGAACACAGAATGGAAAGATGTTTGCATTTATGCTATCATGGAATATTAAGCTACAAATAATATTTGCAACTTCGATTTTTATCTGAAACCTGTGTACACGTAAGCAGTTACGTCAATGGTTTGTTGAAACGTTATCATTAGCATGTAGGCTGTCATGCATGGATGTACATCAGGTTGGTAGAATGTCAATTGCTCTAACAATTATTTCTCTTTCCAATTGTCGATTTTTTATGCAAATACAAATAAGTTAACTATATATAGCAAGGAACACATGATGAAAATTTCTTTCACTTTCATGCAGTGTGATTGATGAAGATGATCCCAGGGGATCTGCTAAGTTACAAGCATGAACGTAAAAAGCAAACAAAGGAAATAGAAAGCACGGCATTTTGAATGTTTATATGTTATATATTACACTCAGAAAATTTTACTTAAAGTAAAAAAGTTCACACAGATAAATTAGTCTGATTTCATTTTAATGATTTCTTTAATTACTGCTCTGAAAATCGGCAAGGTTTTCTGCGGACAAAAAGCGCCGTAAAAGGTCGAAAATAAAGGTAACATTATTTACGTGTATTTTTCTTGAATTTGATGTCGAATTTTGAAAAAATCAAAACAGACCTACATAGATCTGTTCTTCGTCTTTCAGAATCACTAAGAATTGGGTGTCTAGGTCCTACCGTTTTGGCGGGAGGCGTGACTTTCGAATGCATGTTTTTAACTAAAAAGGGCCGTAGCCCCCACATAAAAGGTCAATTCGGGTCAATTTTTTCGGAAATGATTACTCATTACTTAACGTATCTATGAGCTAAGTTTGAAGTTTTGTGAAAAAAGCCGTTGTAGCTCATACAGCTTAGTCTAAAAGGTCGTCTTTAAGAAAAAACATTTCTTTAAAACTAAAGGTCCACAGAGTGGCATTAGAAATTACTTTTTACGATATATATATAATTTATTCATAAGAAAAAACCTTTCGTCCACCAGTTGGTGTTGAAAATCAACAGCAACTTTAATATTTTACTATGCATGCCACCACCTTGACAGAAAGACATCTGCGTTGCTTTCACCTTGTTTTCTTTTTTTGTTTATAACGTACTTTTCTTACTAGATCAGCACAGCTCTGTGTCAGGAAAACAGATACTATAAAACATATTACATCCCAACACTTTAAAACCATATATAACGTATACACTCCATAAAAATACGAAAAACGTGTACATGGACAAGGACGAACAAGGATGCGATATGCAAGTTTTATTTTCAAGAAAATTTATACTTTCCTTTGGTGATCAGTAAGTTTATGTGCTGAGGGTATTCATACAGTTTACTATAGTTTTCAAATGTTAATCTGTACGTTTTCTGTGTTTACACATCATGTTTTCTATGTATCAGCATATAGTACTTGAATATAATATAATCAATGATATTTTATGCATATGAAAATAAATACATGAAGCATTGGCATTGAGATGGTAAATTCAAAAAAAAAACACTGTCCGAGTTGACATACTATAGTGTGCATAATAAAAGAAAGTAAGAGGTTGAGAATACCAACATGAAAAAACTGTAACAAACCAGCCTTATCAGTTTCAATGGATTTCAAATTTTCGAAACAAAAATATCATTAAAAATTCGATTTCAAATCAAATTGATTTTTAAGCTGAAAACAATTAACCTCAATTTGAGAACAACAAAGACCTCACACCAAAGAGTAACATAGTGAAAGCATTTTTACCACGACACTTTTTAAAATCGTCAATTATGCAAGCCCAATTTTTCTCAAGTTGAAAATGGTACAGGTAAATCGTACACATAGTATATTATTTGACAGTTTGATTCCCTTCTCTTCGAATTATGCGATGCCTATAGCCTATGCCGAATGTAACGGTAGCTTATTCAGGTGTGTATACATTCCACACACTTGCAATTGATTACATCGCATCGATAGCTCATTCGGGTCAGTATAATATAGTGGAAATGCCTTCAGTCGACTGTAGGTACAGTCGAATTTTTTTAGTCGAAAGGGTTAAT
>JAQFZG010000219.1:0-41659 GCA_034695465.1 Entomobrya nicoleti | reverse complement strand
TTAATTTGAAAAAGTGTCGGTGAGTATTTAATTAAATGTTGCCTTTTAATTTAAAGCAGTGCCGCGAGCGGTTAATTTAATCTAACCCGTCGCATTCGTTTTTAGAAAAAGGGAGTGATTAGGAAGTTAAGCAGTGAGATTACGAAAAATTACGAGTTATGACGATTTTTAATCCCTATCCCTATCTAGCTGCCCGAAATTCTGTTACGGGCCCACCAACTAGTTGTACACATGTGCAGATAGTATTTGAGTTTTATTCGCTCATCATCATCACGCAAAACCTTGAGTTTCATGTCTTCATGTTGTTAAGCTGTAGGTTTATGTGCGGAGTTTTAATAAGATTTAAAACACCCAAGCATGGAACTCACAATCAGTAAATATGAATTCGCAGCGAAGGAATACTCAGTCAGTTAAAAAATGTTTTAATCTGAATATTCAAATAATCATAATTGTTAAAGTTTATTAATTTTTCCGCTCAGGTCTATACAATATAAAAAATGGCTTGTTTTTATCCTTTCGTTTTGGCCGCTTACTGGTAACGATGTAACTGTGTTCGTATTGTATTCATGTTCATATTTCGTTGAGTTTAAGTACTTTTTACTACAATATCCAGACTCAGACAAACAAGACGATCATTGAGAAAAAAGGGGAAAAAACAAAAAAATATGCAACACCAAAGCAAATGAAAGTACTAAATACTCGTGCATGTTTACATTTCTAGACATTAAAAGAATTCTGTCGCCATTTCCACGATTTCTACAAGTTCTTTTTTTAATAATTCATTTTTGTACATGGTAAGGTGCAGTTGTTGTTGGTTAGCAGAATAGTTTCGCTAGAGATTAGACTTGAAGAATGGAGATACTGGTAAACAGACCAGTTATGTACCCAATAGCATATTGTGTAAATGAATCAAAGTGTCTTTGCCTTTTTGCCTTTGCCAAAAAAAATGCCATGCCAACTCTTGGATGGTTTTGCTGGAGATCAAATAAAATGCATAGTCTAATCCGCAAGCCATAAAATAAATGCGTAGACATTACTTGCATTCATGGAATAGAGAGAGACATGAAAAAAATGAACTTGAAGTTTGGACTCTACAGAAAAAAAATGCGAGGAGAACCATTAAATAAACTCGTGTACACGCGAATGTTGAATGTTACGTGGTCATAACTTGTCGGTTTTCATCAATCTCATATACCTATTCACAATGCTAAATGCTGCTTATGCTACGGAGTTTATGGTAGTACATTGCAAAATTGACACCACTCTGACTAGAAATATTTTTAGTCGACCACTTCGTTGTTCTGCTATATTTCATAATATCTCATCAACCCAAGCAAGCAAAAGAAAAGCAGAGTTAAATATGAGCTACACATATTTCTAATTATCATTTATGAATCATCATTATGAGAGAGGAGTACCCATACCCATCCCGCCGAGAGAACAAGACTCCTCATCATCACCACCACTACTACCCTATACAGTACTGAGAAAAAAAATACAAGACTGCAGTCGTTAATATTGTGATGTGTGATGAGGTGGCAGCAGGATTAGTGTGTATGGGGTGATTAGACATGCATTAATGGAAGACGTAATAATCTGCAAAAAAAGAAAAACTAGATTGTTTATATTAATTATATTTATCTCATCTCTTTATATTTACTTTACTTACACACATACACACACAACGAGAGATAAGTAGGGCATTATTCTCTTCGTTTATCATCATCATCCGTGTCTTCCAATGTTTCAAAGACAAGTTCACATTTAAGCTCTGTACTGCTGACTTTGTATGAAGAAAATTGAGAACCTTCATACGCCAAAGAATTTCTCATGTCATAAGTTCTCGTTGATAATATATTGTATATTGTCCATGTAAACTGGCCTTCTTCTTCCTTCCTTTTGATGTAATTTCATACAGAGAATGAAAAAATTGTATTTATTATCATCATCACCCACCACCACAATGTGGACTTCCCAATCCCAAGCAAGCCAGTATAATATATTCTTGTTCGAAAGTTCAAAAAATAATATTTCTCTTTGAAATTAAAAACGGTTTATCTATCATATTTCAGCTCTGCTGAGATTTTTTGGCTTGTTATTTTTTCCACGAGATATAAGGAAAAGACGCAATACACGCAATAAAATGCGCAAGCAAATGGATATAAAGAGGGATTTGGACATGATGGCGTAAATATACTACTGCTGCTGGACTGTATAGAATGAACAGTGTTTATTTTTTGCATACGAAGAAGCTGATTTAGCATGTTAATATTTCACCATTGCACAATTCCAATCACCATATCACCTACCTGTGTGGCTACATTAAATTGGGTTTTTAGACTTAATATAAAAATTTAAACCATCTCACTTTTTTATTTGATGTATTAGTATTCTAATGTTGAATGTTGTAGTCGTTACATTGGTCAGTGATTTAAAATAAAATGGTTGTTCATTTGTACTATGAAAGATATTTATGTAACTATGGTGGATCTATTCTAGGGTTGCTGAAATGAACGAATTGACTTTATTTCAAACTAGAAAACAAATTGAAATTACCGATTTAAACCAACACCATTACCAAAACTATGTGTCATCTTTAGATTTTCATCAGTGACAATGTCGTAAATGCTCAAAAATCAAGAGCATCAATACGCGAATGATGATGATACCTTATAACTTATGACTGAGTTTTCTTTGAACTTTTTGCTTTATGTAATTTTTTGCGGGTTTCTTTGCCACAAAAAAAGAAATGAACTTTAGTAAAGTTGTGTTGATTTTTTCTCATGAAATTTCCTTGAAATTCCATTCACTTGCAGTTTTGTATTTTTTTGTTGAGGTTGTTTGAGGTCATAATTTTAAAACCGAAGTTTATCTACACTGATATGTAATGCTGCTCCGTAAGTACAAACACGTAGTCTCTCAGCCCAGCACTAAATATTGAGTCATCATCATTATCATCACCAAAGTGCACCAGCTATTTTACTGAAGGAGGAAGACGGAACTCCTCTTTCTTTTATACATATTTGCCTTCATATTCATATACTTCATTGTTTTTTACCTCAAAGATTTGTCAGTAAATAGTTCTCATGAAAATCCATATTTCACTTTTCTCCGTTGTCATTTGTGACGCAAGTTTTAAAAAATCCTTAGCCATTTTTAACATTGCATACTTACTACGATAAGAACTAACCAATTAAAATTTCGCAAAAATTGATGGCTAAAAATTCAGACTAATCTTTGATTTTCCCAATTTCTAGATACCTACATTTACATGGACAATATGAGGACATATATTTCTACACATAAATATATCATTCCTTTACTTCCACTTTATCCGATCCACTACAATAATATTGAATATACCAACAATATTTAAATGTGTTATAATAATGATTGATGAACGAATAACGTAACCTTGATCATTCTTTTTAGCATTTAATTTTAAATTCAAACAGGCTGTACTTTTTTCAGCGCATATCATATAATATAGCATACCACTTCATATATTTAAGTATATATCATATCATATCACACAATTACTTAATCGTCCACGCAACGCATCAAAAGTAAGCAATGTTAAGTGCTGATACAAAAAGAACCTCTATGTATTATCGTCATCATTATCTTCAATTGGCTTGGCTTTTTTTTTGACATTATTTTTAGCTTCAGCTCCGCTGCTCTACTCTACTCCCAAGCTTAAAACCCCCGTCCAGACTTAACAAACTTGTTTTGAAATAAGGACTTTTATCTTCCTTTTTTTCTTTTGGTCAATTTATAACTTTTTTCATAAAACTTACTCTTACTTTTTTCAACTAAATATATCGACATAATTCCAGTTTTAAGTACTTTGCGGTTTTCATGGTGTACCACTTTGCGACAACTTGCTTGCACTACGATCAATATGACACACAATCATTATCTTGATAACTAACTCGCCTATGAATATATACACACATGAATATGCATTTATTTTTACATGAATGACCACTAAAAATGAGCAGTGCTGTATGGCATGGTATCTGCAGTCAAAGTCATCAACATCATCGTCAACTATAAATCCAACTAGTTATATAGCATGCAACATTTTTCCCCCTTAGTCAAGTTCAATATAAAAGTAGAAACAGGAATAAATACACTATGCAATATCCCAGCAAATAATCTCTATGGAAAAAAAGTCAAGTTCTACTTGAATCCAACAAACGAAAAACTAACTTGACTTGAATCGACTGGACTGACTCGGCAGTTTTTTTTAACAAAGTCAAACAAAAAAGGCACACGATAAGCATTCCATGTTAAGTTTCCCAAGCTCCACTCCAAGTCAAGTAAAAATGAAGCTCCTATTTGACCATAGTTATATTTCATTGCCATAGTCATCATCATATCGTATCAGCAAAAGCAATAGTAGCACCAGAGAGAACCACATGCATGCCATGCCATGCCGCAGGCATCTTCTATATCTTCATATTATATAGGTAATCATTATCGTCATCGTCATCATCATCATCATCTGCAGGATAAAACAGCAGCAAAACCAGCTGCTACTATTACCCTTGTGCTTATACATGTTGCTCCATCCATCCTCCGCATCCATAGTCAAGTTGTTTGAAGAAGAAGAGAGACTATTATATATTTTCGCTATATAATTTTTTTATCCATTCATCGTGTTATAATAATGTACCTTTTTTATCATAATTTTTTTTTCTGCTGAGAGTTGCACACACACACATTACACATTACAATCATCATCATCGGTATCGGTACACACACACGTTGGTTGTCTATGAGAAATTTTGTGTGGACGATGCGATGGAGATATATCGCTCTCAATTCACTTGAGCAGCACAAAAATCTTTTTAATTTTTTTCACATTCGTGTCTAGTTGTTTGCAGTGATACGACGTGTTTGTTGTGCTGCTGCGTGAGAGAGTGAGAGCGAGAAAACGACCCTTGAAAAATAAATTTTTGTGCTCCTTGTTTTTTGTGATGGTGGTGACCTGTCACTCTGTGTGTGTCACTGTTTCGCCTGTGTGAGGAGAGATGTGAATGAGTCACCCTTGACCTGACCTTCTGTTCTTCCTTGTTGACCAATTCTTCAAGTTTTTAAAGAAAACTTTTAAGTTTATTTTTTTGTGATGATGATGTAGTCAGTGATTTTTGTGAAAAGTCAAATTGTAGAACTTTTTTTTAGCTTGTGAGAAAGTTGTTTTTAAAAAATAGACATTTGTAAATACGGCGGCGGTGGAACAATTCAGTGCATCAAGTCAAGGTAAATTGGTAGTAGTATTTTGATATGTTTTCCAGTAATGTTAGTTGGTTTATTAATGTTTATTACAAGTAGTTAGGTTGATTTGGTTGGTTGGTTGGTGTTGGTGCATGTTTGGTTTGTAGTTGTTTATCAGAATGAGTAGTTGGAGAAAAAAGATGAAGTGGTTTATTTTATGCATTGCATGATGATTTTTTTAGAGGATGAGAGATGATTGAAAAGTAGAAGGAAAAAGGAGAGCGAGAATTGTTGAGACGAGTGAGAGAGAGCCTTAATCACAGTGCCTGAACCTGAACTACTTTGTTTTTGTTGTTTTGTGCATTTTTATAACATGTGCTGCGGTGATGATGGTGATTTTCAAGGTCCCCCATCATCATTACGTTTTTTGGTTATGATTGGGAATATAAAGGTTTTACTTGTTGATTTTGTTGTGTTAACATGAATTATGATGAGAGTTTGACTTTGGGGATTTTTATTTTAGAAATTAGTTAATGAAAAAAGCAACAACGTTATAGAATATATACAACAAGTGGTTGTGCTCATAATGATTTTTCTAATAAGTGATGTTTTATTTATTTTTCCAGGTTCCCCGACATCGGTGTATGGTTTCAGCTCCTGCTATTTTTCAAATCGTTTCTGTCACAATAAACAGAACAGTGCAGTTTTAAAAGGAGTGAGAAGTGTGAGAGCGAGCGGCTGAGTTTCTTTCAATAAGAAATCTTTCAATAAAAAAGTAGCAAAAAATAGACGAAATGGGTGAGGAAGTTCCCGTTGCAGAGCCTCCGGTGGAGGTAGAGGCCTTTTTGGAAATTGCTGGAATCGCCTTTGGTCTTAGTGATGTTATCCTTTTAACCCTTCTTGGAGGTGGTGCCTTTTGGTACTTTTTCCTTCGAAAGGATAATACCCGGAATGATGCCGCTGCTGACTTCAAGTCGTATACAATACAGTAAATAAACTTATTTTCCCTTCCATGCACTTTGCATTATTTTTATTTCTTTTGAAACAAGCTGAATTTTGTGCAATATGCAATTGCTTAGGACGCACCTGAACTTGTTGACTCAACAACATTGTAATTCTGAAGAAAGAAAAAAACATGAGATATTTCCTAAGTTTTATGCTAGTGTTAAAAACAATTATATGGCTGACCATTTAGTCTTCTATCGTCATACAAATTTGTTGTTGTTGGATTGGATGTACAAGTGTTTTGTCGACGAGTCTTCCTTCATGGAGATTTGCTCATTAAGTGATTACAATTGTATGTTATTGCCCATGAAATGTTATCATATAAACTATGATGATGACCGTCACTGGCCTAGCTGCCGATAGTACAGTACATGCAGGCTAACTGATATTTATGATAATTTTCTTATAAATCATTATCATCTTCATCATCCTAGCAATTCAACAATACGTTTGCATTGTCTTTTCAGTAGTGTTTTTAACTCTTTTTTCTTGTGAGCGATTGTGATTGTGACACGTTGCTCAACCCTTCGTCTTCTTCTTCTGGTACGTCTTATTGCTCAACAAGAAACAAACGCTGAGAGTTGAGAGCGTGAGCACATTTTTACAAAATCCACTCGTAGTACACACACAACACACTATACTAAACTCCCACTTGGCTTTAATGTTGAAAAATGTAAAGTGTTCCTTCTTGCGTAACACAAGACGATTTTTTCTCATGATAAAAAAGCTTGTCTTCTGTACATGTGTATGTGTGTGTGTGTGTGTGTGCTGAATTTCCTTTTATTATATATATTTTTTCAATTCTATCCTACATCCTATCTACCTTCCTAGCTTGAAGTCAATGTATGTTTGTGTATTGGCAATAATAACGTTAGTACTTTGCTTTTATGAACTTGAAATTTCAAAGTAATGCCGTTCCGTTTTGCTGTAGAATAGGTATATCGAGAACATTTTGAGTCCCAGGCTCACAGCAGCAAAAGGCTAATTGACTTACCAAGTTCACTCACGTCACGTAGGTAGGCATACATATATTTTTTAAATAATAAAAAATCCTTATCCTATCGTCATAATCATCAAATCATCATTGTCTGCTGCTTTGTAATTGTAATAATATTCAAAATAGAAACGGTGAGAGGCCAGTAAAGCACGTTTTTGTCTGCTTTTGTACGATTTATTCTAAAATATGCATTTTACAAAGAAATCCTGACCCAAACCAAAAATTTTGTAACACTTTTTAAGAAATACCTTTTTATACGATGTAATTAATGCAGTGTAAAATGCAACAATGTACTTACACCCTACCTTGTTGTTACTTTTATGATTGATGACTCCTGCGATTGATTCCAGCCAGACTAGACTTTTGACGAGAAACTATCTTTATCTCTCAATTATCCTTTTCCAGTACAATTGTATCTATTTATATTTTTTTTTTAATGTACAAAGACATTTTACACGCGTGTGTGGTTTGCAAGCTTGTAGTGTGATGTGATATGTGATGCAATGATAAGCGTACATAGGCCTTTCCAGTTTTCTTGGCTCTTTGGGAAAAAAAATCTTATCTGGATTGCATATTGAATAAAAGTATGAAGCACACACGCAAACTAAACGCAACTATAAAGCACAGTTTAATCTAGTATTTTTAAACTGCATAAATATGGGACGGGGTACAGACAAAAAGAGCATTTGTATGATTTTGTTTGACTACGCAAAGCTGCGGCAACTTTGTATCACTAAATCACTGTGATGGATATGCATACATTTATGACAGATAGTTATCCAACTTCAAGCATCGCTTATATTATTGATCTAATGAGTGATTAGTGGGGAAATTCCTTTCTCATGAAAAATCACAGGGCTTTTTTCTCTGCAAAATATTCCATTTGCACTTTCTTCGAACTTTCAATTCAGAGTGTTCAATTCATTTAATTTAGATGTTTAGTTGATGATTGCACATTTTAACAATAAAAGTTTTTTCTTTACTGGAATTACGTCATTGTAGCGTGGCAAATTCCTTTCCGGTTTTGCACTTGCCATTAGAAACTAGAAACGAATTCCATGAAAGGATAAAGCATTCATACGGCATGTATTTCAAAAAAAAAATCAAAGTGTTTAAAAACAAATATATTGTCCACTTTCTTTACTTTTCACATTGAATATTTATATTACTGTTTTGTTGATTTGACTTTGACTGTATATTGTATTATTGCAAATTTAGTATTCGTACAGCCGGACTTTCCACGTTCGCGTGCAAAATTGATATGAAAGTATGAAATCGTTTGTTAAAATACAGAGATGATTGTTGAAATCTAAGACCTTACTAGAAAAATCGTTACATTGTTAGCTGACAAGGAAAACACCAAACTGAAGTTAAATTAATGATTCATGGATAGTTCACAGTAAATTTAGCGTAAATTATTTAATGCAAACTGACAATGTTATTCTGTTATTGTAGTACTTTGCGTAGCGTTGATGTGTTTTTATTTTATTTGAGATATTTATGGTTTAGCCAATAGTTATCGTCATCACCGGTCATGGCCATTGTCATAATATGTAACTGCAATTGAACAGTTTTGCTGCGTCATTTAAAAAATAATATTAGTGACAGCCACACAGAAAAGTGTTTCATTTAAACACATATGAAATGCACAGATAAAAGGCTGAAGGACTACGCAGAATCGTAAATTGTAAATTATATGAATTGAAAGAAAGGGTATTCGAAAATGGCATAAGTGGATAAATATAATGTGCGCCGAGAATGATATTGATAATTGATGCTCCTGCAAAAAGTATCGTACACAGTAAAATATATGATAGTGATGGTGATAGAAATATATTGGAGAGAAATTCGAGGTTGGTAAAATGATGACGGAATCGGGTTTGAAAGAGATGTCCACTTTGCACACTGTACATAAAGCAGCGCAGTACTTTAACTCAACTGTTCATTCATTCAAGGTCAATCTATTGAAAATGTTTTTGCTCTTTTCTGGACACTTAAATGCATGCGTATACGTATTATAATATGTACGTGCATACATTAATTTTGTGAATTTGACAATATGTGTAATCTGTCCTGTGTGTATTTCAGGCATGATATTCAGACATTCATACATTCATGTTGTAGTTGGTATCCAGTTTTAACTAATAGTGTTATGTCATGTCACACAATCGTGGACAGACAAACACATCTTGATATTGCAAATATTCATGTACTTACCTCAGTGAGCGTATTTTTTTTTAACTCGATGAGTTGTAATGATGAATGAAGCATATTTGCAATAAGCAAGTCAACTTTGCTTGTGATGCGATGTCGCCCTGAGTCCGAGTGACTGACACTTTATTGCCTAATATTTATCCAATATAATGATAAACGGCATAGTTTCATCTGAAATCTGAACTAAAACAAAATAATGCACATATTCCTGGCATTTTTTGGACAAAACAATGTAGTTTTATATTTTGTAAAACGAAATATTTCGGAAATACACATTTACATATATGTTTTATGCTTTTTAGGAATTTCACTGCTTGCTCCGCATCGAAAAGATATTTTTCTCTTGCTTTAATATGTTTTAATTTATTTTTCTTTTGACCTTAGGTCTACACCAACGCCAAATAGGCAGTCTGACAATAGCTTCATCAATAAAATGAAGGCTTCTGGCCGAAATATTGTAGTCTTTTATGGAAGCCAAACGGGAACCGCAGAAGAGTTTGCCGGGCGGTTGGCAAAGGAAGCTCAAAGGTACGGAATGAAAGGGATGGTTGCAGATCCAGAGGAATGTGGCATGGAGGAGTTGACTCAACTTGGGGACATTGAAAATTCCCTAGCTATCTTTTGCATGGCCACCTATGGAGAAGGAGATCCTACTGATAATGCTCAGGAGTTTTACGAATGGCTCCAACAAGGCGATTGTGAATTGACAGGATTAAACTTTGCTGTATGGAAAAACAAATGTTTATTAAGTTATATTTAACTTTAGTTGTTGAATTAAAACGTAATTGATTAATATGGCATTTTTGTTGAATTGGGTATAGGTTTTTTCGCTTGGTAATAAAACCTATGAGCATTACAACGCTATGGGTAAATACGTAGACGCCCGCTTGGAGGAATTAGGAGCTACCCGAGTCTTTGAAATGGGCATGGGTGATGATGACTCCAACATTGAAGAAGATTTTATCACGTGGAAGGATCGCTTTTGGCCTGCTGTCTGTGAGAAATTTGGTGTTGAAGCTTCTGGAGAAGATGTTTCTATTCGTCAATATCGGTTGGTTACCCATGATGAAACTCTAGTTCCTGAAAAGGTGTACACCGGTGAAGTAGCTCGTCTCCATTCATACAAAACCCAGCGACCACCATTCGATCCCAAGAATCCATTTATGAGTCAAATGACTTTGAAAAGGGAACTTCATAAAGGAGGTGACCGTAGCTGTATGCATTTGGAAATGGATATCACCAACTCGAAAATGCGCTACGATGCCGGAGACCACATTGCCGTTTACCCCAAAAACGAAACTGCTCTGGTTGATAAAATTGGTGAACTTCTTGCCGTCGATTTGGACACAGTATTCTCTCTTGTTAATCTCGATGGTATGCATTTTATTCATTTGTAAACTGTTTACATTTTAAAGTTTATATTTTGTGTTCACGTTGTTTCTATTTATTTTCATAAACAGAGGATTCCAGCAAGAAACATCCATTCCCATGCCCATGTTCATACCGAACTGCGCTCTCGTACTACGTTGACATTACTTCTAACCCAAGAACGCACATTTTCAAGGAACTCGCTGAATACGCTTCTGATGAACAAGAGAAGGAAATGCTAAAATTACTTGGTGGAAGCTCTCCGGAGGGTAAGGAAAAGTACGCCAAGTGGGTAACCGGTGATAACCGAAACATTGTGCACATTTTGGATGATCTGCGATCGTGTAAACCACCATTGGACCATTTGTGTGAGCTGCTTCCACGCATCCAGTGTAGATACTATTCCATTTCTTCATCGCCAAAGGTTTATCCAAATAGTATTCATATTACTGCCGCTCTTGTCAAGTATACGACTCCGACTGGTCGTGAGAATAAGGGAGTCGCAACCAACTATTTGTCTGAAATTGTACCAAGACCACTTGTTGAAGGAGAGGACAAGAGTCCAGTAATTCCCGTCTTTGTTCGAAAGTCTCAATTCAGGTGAGCGAGATTGGTTTATGATGTCTTAAATACTTCATTGTTCATTTTTTAAATCAGTCTCAAAACAATCAAAAATTTATTTGTTTGTATTTAGGCTTCCAACAAGACCTCAAACTCCAATAATTATGATTGGACCTGGAACTGGTATTGCTCCATTCCGAGGATTTATTCAGGAACGAGCATATTTAAAAGACGAAGGGAAACCTGTGGGAGAAACTATTCTTTACTTTGGATGTAGAAAGCAGGCAGAGGATTTCATTTACAAGGAGGAAATGGATGAGTATGTCAACAAGGGCATTTTAACTGTAAGTCAAAAGCAAAGTATTAGTAGAAAACCACAACACATGCGACCAAATTGCCAACTAAATCAATATGTGGCGATATGGTAAAGCTCACTGTCAACTTTTAGCATTTCATAAATGTTATCCTTTCTTTTTATTGTTCAGATGCACGTAGCATTTTCTAGAGACCAAGACAAAAAGGTTTACGTTCAAAATCTCCTAAGCGAACGCGCAAAGGAAATTTGGAGACTTATTGGACAAGAAAATGCACATCTTTACGTTTGCGGGTATGTTTTTTTATTCTGTAATTCTGTAATTTCATGTGTATTAAAAAACTAATTGCATGATTATAAATAATAATTGCTCTCCTCACAGTGATGCCAAGAACATGGCACGTGACGTTCACGACGTAATAGAAAAAGTTGTTCGTGAAGAAGGTGGGATGGCTGAGGCCGAAGCATCTGCTTACGTGAAACGTATGGAAGCACAGAAGCGCTACTCCGCTGATGTCTGGAGCTAAATAATGTGCACAATATTAAATATTTACTCTAATTTCAAATCACAAAATATCAATATTCTCGAGGAATAGCAGAAGTAATAAAGCTACCATCAAAATCATCATTATCAAGCGTAGTATCAGTGCGAAACTACTAATCTTGATTTTTCCACGATATTAAAATTATTATAATTGTGCAACACCACCGTTCACCATTAACCTCATCCAAAACATCTTCGTAAGCGTAAGCGTCATGTTGTATGAGTTCTAAATAATGCCATTATTTCTTAGTTGCGTGTACATAACATATAAAAAATGTCTTTCGATTCGAAACACTGCTGTAGAATCATTATAATCTACCGTTGTAGTTTTTTTTAATGTCCAGGGATCATCAGTTTTATTTAACTTTCTAATACGGTCTTTCTGGTATTATGAATATGACCTAATGAACCATATCTATAATATTTTATTACAAAAACTACAAACATGGTATTCACATTTCCATTTTGAAGACAATAATACATAATACAAGTTTTCTTCTCTATTTTTCCTCTATTTCCGTAGCAATAACAATAAGACAGAAAATGATTATAACAGTAATAGTAGTTTTTAACGACAATATAAAAAAATGATGAATAGTTTTGGCGGACTATCAGTATATATATTCTACTTTCGTCTTTAAATACGTACACCTTTATATCTTGTATGTTACAGTGATAAATTAAAAAAATTGTGTATTCCAAAAATACGTAGTATAAGTACATTTTGAAACCAAATAGTTCAATATCAAAGAGAAAACTAAATATTTTTGTGGGTGCATACATGATCAGGTCAGTCAACAAAAAGTCAATAAACAAACATGGACAATCAACGTTGCACGCAGACAAACAACAAAATCTCTTTATTTATGAAATACTGAACTGTAATAGAAATCGAAATTTTTAATAGGGATTTTAAAGTCAAGATTAATTTTGTTTTAATTGTTATGTGAGTAGGAGATAACTGAAGCAAATACGTGTATAACCAAATAACAATAAGGATCAAGGATGTGATGTGATATTGCCACAATCCCATGTAACGCTTTTGTACACCAATTTAAAATGAGAAGAATCAAAAAGTTGGTTAGGTTTAAGAAAATCATTTTTAAAGCTATTTGAGTTACAGATAATATTTTACTTTTTTGCCCTCACAGAAGTCATTTTCGTTCTTACGTATAGTAAAGCCTTTATTGTATGAAGTGTAGTTTTACAATTGCATATATAACTTAACTGTTTTTTTTAGTTTCGAATTTACAAGATTGCATGTATTTTTCGGACGTAAACTTATCCTTCCAGCTGCCACTCTTTAATTGTGAATTGTGGCTTTCACTATTGTAAGAATACTAACCGATATGTTTTAATATGTTCCATTGTTTGCACAACTGTTTTTAAGAAAAAATGTTGGTGCGCGTATAGTACCTGGAGAAAGTCGTTCCATTTGAAGATATGTATATTTTTAACGGAAAAGCCAATTAAAAGTAATAAGTATAAGTTTTAACATATGGACTGGTTCCGTAAAAATATACAAATCAAATAATAAGTACTAATATAGTAATCAGTTGTTATTGTTGTGATAGTGCAAGTGCAGATGTAATCTGCATTGAGGTGCAACAACAAATACATACATACATAATGTCAGTCGCTTTTAGGTACGTCTAGAGACGTACTCGGGTACGTCTCTAGACGTACCTAAAAGCGACTGAATGTTGTTTCTTATTTTAATAATTAGTGATAATTACAATACAAGCAAACGCTTTAAACTTTAAAAAAATCACATTTTCTTCTTTGGGCACAAATGTTTATGTGAAACAGTTTGAGAATGAAATTAAAACAAGGTGTACTGATAAATGTTATTACTATCTTAATAATACATAGGCATTGTTATATAATTGCAGGTGAATTTAATAAATAAGAGTAGTTAGTTAATATATACTTATTGTGAACTATCGCGTCAATTTTGTTGGATACTGAATATATGCATACTCATGCATTCCGCGAAAGCAAAATGTTTTAATGTAATTAAAGGAACAAATAAAATATCTATTAATTAATGTCATTGGAAAATCTGATGCTTGAATTTTGTTATTCTCACATTCATATGAAAATGAGGCTCAATGCTTTTAAATACATGGCGCACTCACACCTTTCTCGGTATTGTTTAGAATTGCGTCTAGACTTATGGCATAATGGAAATAAAGGATGACGAATACATCACTTGTTGGTGCTGTGGTTTAGCTTGCGAAATTACGTTATGTAAACCAACTAACGTATGCAAAATGTTCCAGTGCATCGAAATGAGATGGTGCTCTTCTTCTTGGCTTAGAGTCATGTCATAGGGGTTGAGATCTAAAGGGTATTGCGCATTTCTTTAGTTATAAAGCGCATTGTATATATTGTATCCCGCAGAATAAACGTTTGCAAGTTCAACAAATCTTTACATGCAAATGCATGTATTATGAATGTTAACAAAAAGAAATTGGACATTTAAGTTAATACTTTACCATACCAAAACTGACGATATTTATTTTTTACAATTGTCATTGCATACAACAGCAATATTGTGATGAAATTAGGTATTTAGGTATAATAATGTTTTAATTGATAACTTTATAAATGTAATTATTAACGCAGTAATAATTATGATAATAACAGTAACATAAATTTCAATTTGTATTGTGTAAGTATGTATATATATATATATTAGCTTGCAAAATACATAAGATCAAAACATAACCCCATTTTCAAACCACTTGAAAATGTGATACAAAACGAATCATCGTCTCGTGCATGAATGAATGCATAAAAATTATACAACTGTTTAACAGCAACAATTAAGACAGTAGTGTAAACTGAATATTATAATGACAATAATAATAAGAATAATCATAATAAAATACGTGTAAAATCATAAATCTAAATTAAAATAATGCTTGATGAAGAATGTGACGTTTAACCTAAAACATCGACCATTCTATCATAAACATATTTCACAACTAAATACACGCTAAAGGTGATACAAATATGAATGTATATATGTATGTAATAGTAAGTATAATTGTAATTTGATTTTTATTTCATCGCTTGGGATGAACTCCAAAGACATTTTTTTCTTTTTTTCCATTTTTAAGTACTAAACAAGAACACCTTGAAAAGTCTAATTCAATTCTAAAGTAAAAATTAAAGCTCCGCAGTATTTAATTGTCTTTTTGCATGACAGAAACAAACAGAAATTCGAAGACAGATATTTGCTATTCTCTCTTTTATAAAAAATACTTTTTCGCTCTCATGTAGAGATTAGAAATTAACGTTTGGCCAAATATTTACTTTACACAAATTAGTTATTTTCATCGTTTTTCACCATTAAAAATCACAATGTGAGTTGCGTAAGGTAGTCATTAATACCGGGAGTTCTATTGCCAGAATTTAATTTAAATTATCTTCGGATTCATTTCCCTCAAATTCTTCGAGTTTTTTTTATCAAGTGAATGAATCATCATCAAAGCCATATTTTCTGTTGTACTGTTGCATCTTCACATAAATTACTACTGATAATTATTGGCAATACCATTCAACTTCATCTACTCATCAAATAAAGCACTACTTAACAACCAACAGAGGTTTTTAAAACATGAACCTTTTTCAAAAGAAATGGCAACATTTTTGCATAGTAACTTAAGTAAATAATATTAATTACACTTACTATTAGCAATTATTAACTTGAAAAAATGACTCAATATAAATTTGTAGCAATCCTTTTACAGTGACAATTTTAAATAATTTGTCGACATAAATATTATAAAATCGAATGGCAGGTAAAAATCTAACAGTCTGAATATAACTAAATCCTTTGCAGCCTTTAAATTTCCTGTTTTTTGAATATTCATTACACACCAAACGAAATGAACAAATGAGTTATTTTCCCTTGGATTTTGAGTAGAAATGACATTGTATTTTAAATTCTCTATTGAGCAAAACAATGATTTCGAAAAGGTACAATGAAATTTACCTGAATAAAATGACATAATAAATTATTATCAAATGTCAGCAGCACATGCACAACTAATATTCGCTGCATTATATAATCCAATTAATAGTAGATTGAACAAGATATTTTAATAAATGTGACAAGATGAAAACCATTTATTTACCTAGTAATTTTGAAGTTTTACTTCTCCCTCCAGCGGAAAAGGAAGAACAATACGATTTGTTATAATATAGACTACTCGAATGGGTATTAATAATATAGATGATTTACTGGAGAGGAATTAATGAAATGTTTGTTTTGCATCATTAAAAATAGATTATTATACTGCTACTATAGCTAACCTACTACCTAATAGATTTGATTTCTAAGCAGTGTGAGTAATACAAGTTATTATAATAATATTTATATAATATTTTTTCCGATAACTATTTTAAAGTGATTTGCGTCTATTTACAAATCTCGCATTATATATACACATATGGATATATACTTTTCAAATATATAACTGTCGTTCCAAATAACAGTGCATTTTAACCAAGTTGCGTTTTCAATTCTCTAGTCAGGTTTATATTCAACAAAAAACCTCATCTACATGCTTACATATATGCGTTTTTATATGAAGACTGATAACTCTTTAACGCTTCTTATTCTTCTTTTTTCTGCGACCGCTTTTTGAACCTTCACCTACTGATTTAACAGTCATGTTTTCAGTCATGCTTGTAGAAGTAGTAGTACTTGAAGGTTTAGCAGTGTCTGCTGTAGTGGCAACGACATTCTTTTCCTCACCCTCATTCAATAAGTCTTCATTACACATTTCATCTGCCCAACTTAAAATAGAAGAATTTGGAGCTTCAGGTGTAGTAGCATCGGCACTTTCCTCAACGGTAGAAGACGCAGACAAATCTTGAGTCTCGTCACTTTCAGGAACAATGGTTGTAGTGTTGATATTATTGTAATGCTCAGTCGGTACTACAACAGTAGTCATCATGTCAGGTGTCAACGTGACCCACTCGCCCAAGTTATGACTTAACTGATCCAGTTCGCTGGAATACACAGCTATGCTATCTGAATATAGGTACTGCTGATCTAATTCATCGATCCATTTTGCATAGTTATGCGTCACCATCTCCTCATTAATGAGAATGTGATTCTGCGAATGAAAATATGAATATAGTAAAGTACATATCTTTAAGAATGAAATCTTTAGGAATGTAGGTATTTGTTATGGATCTTACCGAGTTGCCAGTTGGTTTGTAGAGATTAATGAGTGTAGTGCCGTCTATGTTACAATATCCTACCACGTGAGCCTGGAGCACCTGCCCCTGACAAATAATCTTAAAAAAGTTGACCGCTTCCTCGCTCCAGCCTTCTTTCTCATTAATAGGGGCAATATTAGCTAGACGACACTCCGTCGATTGGAAAGGAATAGTGACGAAGTCTACACGAATTTGACGGAGTACCTCAAAAGGCACTTGCACGTAGCCTCCGACATCTACTAACTTAGCGGTTACTTGATCCTTCTCATCTTGAAGAGCTACCACTTCAGCGCGAACCCAGTCGTCAGCTCCAATTTTAGTAATACAAATAACACCGGCTAGAGGAGAAGCATCAGAATTCATCATTGAAACATCGCGTAAATATGCTGAGAGCTAAATTATTCACCGAATTTTAGAATATTGCTTACGATTGAATGGGCGAACCAACTTGGGTGCGCTGTTGGGTTGTTCATAGAGACCCTTAAGTGCATCATGTAACCGAGCAAGTGCTGGATAAGTGGGATGAGTCGGTTGCTGAACAAAAATGTGATCCAAGTCGACAACGCAACTGAGCGACACATCATTTACCACTCCTTCGATCAAGTTCAACTGAAATAAACGATTTGGTGATTAGAAAGATCGACAAAATATGTATTCTAATTCAACAATATACGCATGTCACATCGCAAAACGCAACGTTTTACATAATCTGCAGCTTACTCTGTTGTTTGGTATAAACGAAATGTTAGAGGCAGGGATTACTTGCTGCAAGTTCACTTGATCCAGAGACAAATGTGGATAACGTTTCAACGGGAATCGCTCCCTTATCATTTGAATTGCCAGTTCAATTTCACTACATATTCCTGAAAATAAAAACAAAATACATTTATCAAAACCGATGCATAAATGCTTCAAAAAAACTGGACATTTATGTCATTTACAAGCCATACATTAGAGCAAAAAATGCCTTCCTTTCAAAGTTTGATAACTTTATTTTATTGTGTGCTGATTACTGATACATGATTTTAATGAAAATGGATGCGATGTTCCATTGCCCACATAAATATTTAACGACGCGTTTGAAAATGTCTGCAGCTTTATCACTTTATCAGTTATCACCTGTTTTATTGCTAACGTATACATATTTTAAGAGATGCGACGCAATTTTTTTGGAATTGAAAGTATGGCAGTATGTTGAAACCTACATTGATATTACGCGTCGTACAGACGGAGTTCAAGTTAGAAATGATAATTTTTTGACATTGACATTGGAAGTGTGCTTGTTCTTTAAAAAGTCAAATATGACAGACAAGCATTTTCTTCATGATTATCTCATTCGACAACCCATACTTCAACTGCATAGTAATTAGGTAAGTTTATGGATTCATGTAACAACCAGTAGATCACATAAAGTGAAGGGAAAAGGGAAACATAAATTTTTTTGCACATGTAACTCTGATCTGATGAAAGCGAAGCAGACTGCATACATACAATATTGTATTGCAAAATCGCAACGCAAAAAAATTTGCAACGTATTCACAAAAACAACTTGGTCAAAGATAAAAACTCATCTATCATCTATGGCCTATAATATATCTTGTGATATGACGCCTCTCTCATTCATGAATTTCATTTTAACATACTAAAAATAGTAATAATTTTTCCAGCAATATTAAGATCCCTTTCAACTGCTAAACAGTGAAATGCTCACGTGGTTATCACTGCCCTGATAAATATCCCCATTACCGATATTTTTATCGGATGTCAATTTATTTTAATAAATACGTTAAAAAATAAAGTAAATTCAAAGTAAAAACTCCTTATTGAATTCAACCAAAATAGTGAATCATTGCTAACTGTGGAGAAAAGTTTTTTTTATTGGCAGAGCTAAACAAGAAAATTTCTCATGGACTCCAATTTTCCAGAGAAAACATCATAAAAGTATTTAATGTAAGTATGCTTGTAATGCCGAGTGCATTTGCAGCATGTGCTTGTTTGTTGGCATTGGCAGCTCGCATCATTTCATACAGTTGTTATTTTCATAATGCACTTCTCCAAAAAAGTATTACGTGTGAACTGAACAAGAAGCCATACAAATGTAAACTAACAACTTCATTTTTCATTTTACCAATGGAATTTAATGGGCACATAAAATGTACGAAAGTATGTTTACGACTTATTTTTCTTTAGTAATCGTTATCACCTTCCTAGTTTCGTACGACATTATTTTAATTATTTTTGTAGCAGTAAATATACACTATAAAAGGCATGTTATAAAATGACACGTCTAGTGTGAGACCGAAAACAAACGAATATTAAAATCTAATCACAGGCAATTTACTTTACCATGCAATATTTAGATAAATCAATGAAGCTGAGGTGTGCAAAAATATATATCAGACAAATCAGATCAGAATCAAAGCATGTAACTATTTATTGTATTGATTGGCCTGGGAGGAAGCCATTAAAATTAAATGTAGCCAAACAAGCGATCTGTCCTGTCCCTTTCACTATTTTTAACAGCACATTACCCCATTACCGTGCTATCAACACGTAAAGTAAATTTATATCCGTAACAGGGATAAATATTGGTATGCTGCTGAGTTGCTCGTCATGATCGGGGAGCACTGAGTTGTGCTAAAAATTATGCTACCAGATTGCACAGAAAATTGGATGGTCGCAAAATTTAGCAATACGGTAGTATATCAGTATGCACATAAATAGCATGAGTAAAAGTGAAGCATAATAGGAGCATTGTAAGGAATATGATTAGCGGTGATGACGCTGTTGCAACGCGTCGTCCAAAAAAATTGTAAAATTTTTGCCATATGGCTGACGTGATTTAAAAAAATATTAATTTCAAATGCATACATACCTTCAACAGCACAAATCTTTGTGCTCCGCATAGTTTGTTGATGTCTCTTGACAATGATGTTTGCTCCAGTGGCCCCCTTAATCTTATTGACAAAGCTTCCATATCGACCAATCAATCGTCCAACAATAGCCTGTGGGATTTCGAACTCATAGATCATTGCAGTGTTTGGCATGACACTTCCAAGACTCTTGGAGTACGCCGTGTAGGTTGTGTAACCCTGACACATCTGCCATGGAACATCACACGCGCCAGGGATCCCTAATGGGTCAGTGTCATTGATGCAATCTGGTGGTGTGACAGTTGTGTCAGAGCCTCCCTTCCCACTGTCACTGGAGTACTCTTCACTCATGGTGTCCGAAATAACTGATAAAGCCGGTTCTCCGGTAGAGCCAACAGATCCATTTGAAGTAGCAGTCCCACTGCTGCTTCCACTGTCAGATGATGGGGCTGGCACCACAACCAAAGGCTCTTGTTGGGATGCCACCTTCTTCGCCACCTCACCACCTCCTTCAACCCACTCTTGGACTTCAGCTGCCATTTTGAGAGGCAACTTCTCCACAAATGAGCACTCAAGTAGTGTCGTCACAGTTGAGTACAATCAACTCAAAAAAACAATTGTTTGATTCCAAGAAATTTTCAATTAGTGCCGGTCACACAATGTAAATATTACGTCACGGTGCCACCTCCTCTCGCACCAAACTGTCTCGGAGTCTTAATCACTCCGAAAAACCTAAGCATAAACAACAAAACACAATTAATTAACACTTAATTATTATAACGACACTAATGTCATTACAATCTTCCAAGTTCAAATCGACCATAAAAACACCGAAAATGAAGCTACCTCCTTTTAATGGTCTGTTTAATGTCTTTATTATTGACTATACTTCTATCTCTACTAGTAAACGCAGCTGCTGGTATATTAACGATGTGCGCCAGCCAAGAAAACTATAAGTACGCACTACCAACAATCATAAAAGCTGTTCTGTTATTATTCTCTTTGCAGATCATTTGATTATTATCATGTTCACCTATCACCTTTTTTCAAATACACAGCACACCGTCCCACCACGCACGTCCATCACCACCGCCGCATGCCAAAGCGAAGTGCACAATCTGTTTGCCGATTTTGACACTTTGTTTTTCGAACTTTGACACAAATGTGACACCAAAATGAAGCTTATCGTGACCTGATCTGAGGGTACACAAAATATTAAAGGGTTTCCCCAAGTTTCCAGTTACCTTTTGGGAAAACCGACAGATCTGTCGGGTCGGTCCACGTGGTCCTCTTTGCACTTAGTTGGTTTTTGGTAGGGAAAGAGAGGTTGAGAGCGAGCGAGCGAGGTACACTGTAAAAAAATTTGTTCTTCAATCGACATCCTCTAGCTTGCAAGTAGCAGCGGAGAGTGAGCACACAACCAGACAATCCAACTTGGCTAGCAAGCAGCTTGTGTTGCCAGTTGCCTAACTAAAAAACAGTGTGTTGTGCACACACACAACAAGCATTGCAAAAGTGAAGTACTGTCAGTGCAGTAGTTCTATCTGTCTGTCGTCGAGCAGCAGCAGCAGCAGAAGAAACAGACCAGTTTTCCATTTGGAAAATTACAGGGTGCCCAGATAATATTACACAGCGACACAATACTGACAATACACACAATGTTTGCAGTGCATTGGATTACACACACGTTCGTTCGTTCTTTTTTAGTTCTGACGATGTACTCAAAGCGCTGTACAAACGAATTGATAGTACACTCCGGTTTCTTGAAATATTGCGCATTTATTGGCATACTGATATTTGGCATGCTACCGTATATACATAAAATGCTTAGTTAGTATTTAAGGGATACGGGAACATGATCTTCTGATGATGATGTTTCTTTTTTGAAAAAGGCTACTACACTCAGCAACAGCAATAGCGACTCATATTCTGAGCACATTTTGCCCAACAGAGCATGCATGATGCCATGCAGCATGTACTAAGTACACAGGTAAGAAGGAGAGGATAGTGGAATAGATAGAAAAAGAGCCGGTCTTCTTGCTCTCTCAAAAGTTCTATCTTGCCAGATTTTGATGTTGGGAATTTGGGAGTACATGAGGTGGATTCAAATGTTGTATAAAATGTATAAAATATATATCAAAAGCAATAAAATACAAATACTTTTACAATACAGACGATATACTGATCAGATCATTCATAAAGGTGATCAGTGATAGGCTAGGGAACAAAAAAGAATCTCGGCGACGTGTAGAGATGATTACTTTAGTACGGCATCATAACCAGCACCATGCATACAGAATGCATGCAGTAAAAGTAAGCGTGTTTATTGATGATGTGTTGTATTTTTTTGTATTTGCTTTGCGAAAAAGTTAATCCTGAAGTTTGACAGGACAGAAAAGATGTCTGGTGGTGGTGCGTGGTGTGATTATGATTAAATTTGGTTTTAAAGCAGAGTTTTGTTGTTATTATTATGATTACTATTATGGTTTGTATGTATTTCATGTTATGATGATAGAATGATGATTACTGTCGTTTTTTGGAAATATTTTCCAACATTCCATTAATTGATAGTGATGGTGATGGTAATTTTAGCGTTGTGTTTTTGTTAAAATGGAAACGTTGCTGTATATGAAATTGCTACGTCAATGTATAAGTATATTAAATTGGTTTCGATACAATTCGATTTAAATTTCAAATTAATTAACGTAATATGATTTTTTAGATATGTTTATGTCCGTGATATGGTCCCCTACCCATTAACTTATTCGGTACTATGCATGCAGCTATGATGATCATGATTAAATTAAGGTAAGGTTGTAATATGAATAGGTATTAGATGCTACTTAATGCATTAAGTGAAGGAACGAGTAAGATGCTGGATACAGATTAGATAATAGTCATCATCATCATATTCACTCGTATAATTATTCTGCTGGATTCTATTTCTGCTTCTCTACCTGTTCCCGATATGGTGATGGTGGTAAGAGCAGAGGTAAAGTGTATTTCATTTTTGTGCACCATATTCATATTTGAGCAGCACTGTCCAATGAAAAGCTTTCATCCTTTTCCGTCTTAAAAGACTGAACACACTCTCACCAACCCGTTTTCTTACCCTTCAATGCTCCCTACAAAAAACACCAGCGCCAACAGCATCTCTTTGTTTGCTATTTCATAAAAAAACACAATACTTTTCTTTCTATGATCCGTGGACCAAACCAAACCAGGTTTCATATATGTATACCTAATGACGAGCTACAATAAAATATTTGTGGCATCATGGCATGCAAGCGTACAGTAATGCCACTTTTTTGCATCTTTCTTTCATTTTGCTGCAAAGAAGAAGTACGCTCATCATCATATATATACACACACACATGCCTAACATTCACTGGATTTAATGGTGAAACGAATGTATGGAAAGCGTGGTGAGTGTACACAACTTCTTAGTTCCAAGAATGACGACAATTGAAAATAAGTCAAGTTGCAGTAATTCTAATAAGAGGATATATAATATGCTGGCATATGGCATCTCATCGCATCGTAATAATAGGCCATTGTTGTTCGCTAAAAACTGGAGATTTCGGTCATATGCGCAGTTTCTCTAGAAAAGAGCAAAATATTATGGTTTTTTTCGCAATAAGCGTGTGTAAAAAATACTTCGCAACACGACGACAGGATGCTGTATTAAACTTGATGTAATGATGTATATTTTTTTAGCCTCCTTTCACATACCATGTAAAAACGCTTATCAAACTCGGGGAATCAGCAAAATAATGTGGAATATTGTGGCGATGATACTGCAAAGTGCAAAACATGTATTCAATCTAATAAAATAGATAGATGTTTGGAGAAGACCAAAAACTAAAAAGCATAAGAAACAAGAGCGAGAGGAGGAGTACCTATGTAAACATTATTATGCCACTTTTGTAAATTGTAAGCATGGTAATGTAATGAATGATGACAACGAGAGAAGGATGCACGGTATGATGAAAAAGTGTATAATATGAGACGGGTATGCAAAAAAGCAAAATGTAAGATCAATTAAAAGACTCCGTTTCTCCATTGTTGCTGATTGTACAACATTCATTTCTTGTAGATTCACTTTTTTTCTTGTGTCTGTGTTCATTTTCATCTTCCAAAAGTTTTTTGCAGGTGATTGATACAAGAAGAGAGATAGCAGACAGGCCTGAACATTGGTTTTCATTTTTGGACTGTGCATATATAGTTTGTAGAGAGAAATGCCATTCTCAACTTTTCCCATTCATTTTATTTTTTGGCCAATATTTTCTTACTACGCATTTTCTTGATACTTTGACTTTCTACCTGTTTTAGTAGTGTAGTAGTGGCACATACCACAAATTTTTATTAGCAGGCGTATTTTTCTAAAAAACACAAGCACTGTTGACTATGTTCATCACGCTCTTTTGCACTTAAAGCGTCCTTTCTGACAGAGATGCTGCAACTATGATAATAATATATGTTATTCAAGTGTGATCTTTAATCTTTTATCGTTCACATATTACTGCACACCACACGACTCCACATATTATACAATACTTAAATACAGACTGTGAGCACACACATGCATATCCAATCTAGCAATAAACTTTTGTCGTCTTTTTTGTGGTGTGTGTCAAAGCCTTTTAGCTATAACGTTGCGTTGGTTTTTTGTAATATCTGCGGTGGTGTACGTGCAATAAACGCCTACATTCATGAAAAAAACACACAAATAATATGAGAGAAAAGAAAGAAAGTGTATTTTTAGCCTGGAAAAAAACACGTTAAAAATAGTGCATTTCCCATTCATTTTTTCAAAAGTCCATGTCATACTGATATAGGAAAAGCGTTTGTAAGTGTGTCACTTTCGTATTCCTTCGGGAGGAAGGGGAAGGAAGAGGAGGTTGCTTTCAGATGTCCCTTCTCGCTTCACTTGCTTTATTGCTTAGAGCAAAGATTCTTTTTTTAAGAAGATTATAATCTGATCGCCAATCATCAAGCGAGGAGTTGACTACAGAACTAGCACTAGCTATTTTACTAACATGCATTGAAGCATGTCATTTACAAGCCCATTAAAAACTGGAGATTTTCCTGCTAAAAATAGAATGAAAATGGAATGTGAAACTAGTCACTGAAGTAGCCATAGCCGTACTTCCTACAGAATTTCACATTCTGTGGGGACACGAAGTGTAGAGGACCTAATTAGCATGTATATGGAGAAGTTTGAATTTTTGCATGTATATGGCTTGGTCGGTTCCTACAAAGTGTATAATGAAGCATGAAGGCGGAGGAGGAGGATGGGAATGGGAAGGAGGAAGAAACTGAAAATTGCAAACTACATAACATGCAAATAAGGCTGTGAAGTATACTGATTGAGTTGAATGTTGAATTGACAGAGAGCACTGAGTTGTGAAAGATAATAAAAAAATGTCGATAAACATCCATTCTTCCGGGTAGCGTTGTTTCTGCTACATAAAATTTTCAGTATCGTTCCGCCACACGTGCTGCTATCTTTTTAAAAATATATTCAGATATATATTTTTTTTAGAAATGCGCATTTGCACATCAGCGACATAAAAGGTAAAAAAATGGGAATGAATAGGTTTTGCATGTCATGTCAGAATCAGAAGTAAAGACAAAGGGATTTCTCTCTCGAAATATCAACCACAATACCTTAGTCTGGTAACTTACATTGAACATTTGAGATCATCATGCTTTCAATATGGCCTAAGTCACAACTAGCATGTAACATGTAACCCATTTGTCTAACATTCAACTCAGGAAGACCATAATTGTTGCTGGATTTCTAAAATAATGTTTCCTTCTTTTTCTCGGATATTGCTTATGAGAATGAGAATGACACATAAGTGAGTATGTAGTACATTTTCTTAAAATAAGCTTCGTTTTGCATGATGTGTCATGTGCAAGTGCTAAATGCAAATATCTCCCTTTTTCTTGTTTCATGAGTGTCTTCCCCCAAACTTACACAAAAATGATCAGAAGAAGTGACACACAAAAATTACAGCAACATGTGAACAAGATGGTGATGGTTGATGGTACACAAAAACTTACGGCACTAGAGTATATAGTAAAGCGAAAGGCCTTCTTTCTTCTTTGTAGTTTGTATTTTTTTGGGTTTACAATAGTACAGCAAACAAAGTGACAAGCAAAGTTTACAAGTTACAAGTGGTTTCACGTAAAAGTAACACGAATAAAAAGGTTCTTTGATGAGGAAACTTGGCATTTTGCATTTAGCATGCTTGTTTACTACATGTTTGAATTTGATGTCTATCTAGTACTTGTTCATTTTGATGGAAAGTTTTTAAAGGAAATGAAATCAATATCTGAATCCTCATCAACCAACCTCACATGACCATATATTATCATCATCTTAAAAAAGTGTATAGCAACAGGGTAGCCGATTAAAATAACTGGGATCCAGTGCACTTCATGTTTACCGATTCGATTTGACAAGCTCAATTTTCTGATCTCCTGATCCGATCTCTCATAAAAATTCACTCTTTTTGATTACGCTGCTGGGGGGAATTTAGGGCAAAACAACATGATTAAAATTGCATAGAAACAAGCCGTTTAGATAAACAAAAAAAACTATTTTCAGTTTACATCTTCTTCTCTTTTTACTGCATGTCTGTGTCTACTACTTATATATAATCTCGTTGTACGCACGCTGAGATGATGATAATGTTAATGGTGATCATGTCGTCAAATCGTTTTTACGGAATTGACATCAAAGTTAACAAAATTTGACAACTCAGCAGAAAAATAATGTACCTGAACGACCATTATGCATAGAGTATGAAAAACAGCTTTAAAAATATCCTGCTCTGCATGCATGTATGTATGTAATTAGGAATATGGATGTGCACAAGTGTTCATCGCAACAACAGCAGCAGTGCGATAAAATTTCTGGTAATTATCCAATCACAAAGTTTTGACGACAAGGTACTTGTTATTTTTTATAACATCAATCAATCATTTTATTTATTTATCGGTTTAAACAATGTATGTTGGTTTTATCCAGTAATCTTGTCATGAACTAATGTACTCCAAAACTTTATTCGTATGCGGAAAAAACCACGAAAATTTAAATAAACAAAATTAGCCAAATTTGGGCTACGGTTTTGGATGTCATTTCATGCCAATGTAAAGATTATCATTTTACTTTTTTCTTGTAACTTTAATATTAATCTGTTATTATTTCATGATAACCAACGAAAAAAAAGATGATCGTAAAAATACACACGCGCATACTGCAATGCAATCTACTGCAATCCATTAAGTCAATGTGATGTACTTGGGTACACATTTTTATTTATGCAGGGCCAGGCCAGGGCATTGCGTCAGCAAGGTTACTAATCATGTTCAATACACCACCACCACCTTCAATCCAAATCCAAAGATCATTATGTGCATACTTTGTCACTCGAATTTTGCCATTTTTGATTGAGAGGTCATCTTCTTCAGTTTAAATGCAGATAAAATTGTTCACTGCAATCAGTGCAGTAACAGTGGTGGTGGTGGTGCCAGTTTAGGCACTTGAGATTGAGATCAAGTATTTATATAAAAAATAAATACATTGTAAATGGTTACAACTTTAACGTTAAACGTGATGGCTCTGGCCTGGCTGAACAACGCCGGCCGGCTTCGAATAAACAGCTCATCAATAATGTGCTATCATCATACCAATATTTTATATCAGCTTATGTAAATATGCAAAGTATTTTAGTAAGTACATCAGCTTCTATATCATTTAGCGTAGGTAGAAGAATACCACTAAACATAAGAACAATCAATAGGTCCAGTTCAACCCCATAATATTGTTGTATTGTAGAATTCAATACTAGTTGTTTTTTTTTTTTGAAAAAGGAGTTGTGAACGTTATGTACCTATCTGTGCTCATGATGATTGGTGCAGGTGTGCAAAAATATGTATACTTGAAGAGTGGATTCTCAAAGTCATTGTTGCATTGCAAGAAGTACAAATAGGCAGACAACTCGTTTTTTTATTTGCACACATTTGATGATTTCATGCGTAATAAAGTTATTTTGCCGGCCGGCTTTACTAGCTGCTATGGTGCTACTATGCAACCAGAAATATCAGGCCACTCACTACTGCCGTTTTGGACTAAAATCAAATATATACGTTTTCTTGAATAAATACATTTTATTTGTGCTACTGTAAACTCTATTAATAATGAATTAAGCCAGGTCATGTCATCATTATGTATAATCAATCGCTTTGATGCAGCATCCCTGATAATGTCTCGTGGCGTCATAAATAATAACCATATATGTACGTAATGGTGATAATAATAATAATGTATTTTTTAAATGAATGAAAAATAAAAGTCTACACTGTTGTCTCTATTAAAAAAGTAACTCGCTACCTGACAATATTTTTTTACTACTATAAAATATGAAAAAGTGACATACATACATCATTAAAGTTTATCAGCTGTAGACAATAATCAGTAATTATATTGGTTCAGTATTGTCGTAGTGTTATTATGACTTGAATGCCAGACTACCTTAAGAATCATTAAAGTAAATTGGATGAAATGCCAAAGCACATATTATTATCCATAATGAACATACGTGGCTTTACACATGGATAGCTGAGCTGGCTGCTCGTATAATGATTGATAATAATGTATTGTCAGTTATCAACATGTTGGAAGGAAATGCGTAACAAAAAGTGTGACAATAAATTACGGCATGCCATTACATGAAGGATGTTCATCTGATCTGGTTTTTAATTTCAAGATGACGTTAATCTCTGATGCGCATTGAGATGAGAGGAATATGACGTATTCTAAACCGAAGTTTTTTTTGATGATGTTGACCTTTGATTGATTTTTTTCTTAAATTGATCAAATCCAGTTTTTTTATTTAATGTGAAGAATTAGTCCGAGAAATGTTTCACTTTTTTTGCTGAATCAGCCAGGAAGCTTGTCCTTTAACCTTCAACTAATTTTACTGAACTAGCTATTCTAACTGAAAGTCTCCAATATCAACATCAGCAAAACGGGTAATCTTAAAGTCAAAGTGCACAATGATATATTATGATAAAAATGCAAATCCCATAAACTTTACCTACTGCACACCTAACATGAATGGAGCTAATGAAAGACAACCTTTAAACCTTCCTGACTAGAATGAATGACGGCCAACCTACATACGTTTTTTTAAAATAAAAAGGTGATAAGTTAAAGAACTGGAAAATAGTAACTAATTCATGTAAATTAATGAAATAAAGGTTTTACGTATACCTATCTTCAAGCACTCGTCATACACAGACATTTTGATTACCTAGTTTATCTTGAAGACAGGACAAGACAAACCCATCAACCCATGCACCGACACCGCACACACGGTGCTCTAAATTACTAACCTTTCGACAACCTTGCAAATGAATATAAGTAGGTATGCTTTTTACATGCGATGCGAACATTTCATACAAGTCATAGTTCTCCAGATATCGTTCACAAAATTTACTTATCAGGATACATTATTATTTAGAATCTATTTTCATAAAGTAAATGATGACCTAGACGATTCTTCACATTTTTAAGCAGTTCATTGTAATTTTTTTTTGTATAAATGGATGTGTTTTTATAAAAATCCAACACTGAATGTTAAGATACCCAAGCAAATACAACTTATATCTTCACCTCTCCTCCTTGCCCAAGGAAAAGCTAATTAATGATAAATGCGACAAATTACATTTATTTCAAGTTTGCATTTCAAGCCTTGCTTTATAACAAAAACGTGCAAAACCACTTGTGGCATCATGGCATCTTGAAATAGATTGTCAACATTATCGCCAGACAGCCTAAAAAAGTAATTTTATGTACCAAGTTTTGTCTATCGTCCAACACAAAGGTCGTTAGTTAACTTGTTATAAAAATCTACAATCTATATTCGTTAGTTTGATCGTCCTCGGTTTGAATCTAGTTTGAGATGCTATTTTGCAGTTTGTCTACGTGAATAAATGCTTCACCACACGACTTTAATCGTCTCAATGTGTTTTGCTTGCTTACCATTTCAATTCGTCGTCCCTCCACATTAGTGTTCACATGAAAAGTTTTTTTTATTCAGAGGGAAAATATGTTTGCAAAAATGCACATTTTTTTGGCAGTGTTGCACTCTTTACGTAAAATTGCAGTCAGTCAAGCTAGTGCAGTAGTTGCGCAAAGTAAACGAAGCTTTTATTAATGAAATTGAATACAACAACAAAAGAAAAGAAAAAATAAACATTTTCTTTGAAAAATAGAAACACGGCAAAAGTTGCATTGAACATTTTGCTGCTTTGTGTGTAGTGTGTACACAGGAACATGAGAAAGAATGGTGAAAAGTTGAAATTGTCAGTTTTGCAAACGGCAAAATAATAATATTAGGATTTTGGTCTCATAATATTATCGATATTTTAGAGATGGTGATGATGATGATGATGATGTGCTGCTGGTAACAAAGTGTACCGAGTGTGTGGAGTGTGAGAGTATGAGTCAAAGCAAGGTGAACCACATTTTGGGTTTTGGAGATATGTTTTTTAATACTGCGTAGTAGTCTAGTCTACTCTTCCCAAGTTTCACCCGAAGAGTTGAAGTTGTAGAAAGTACGCTTTAAAATGACAAAACTTGCTTGTTATTTCAAGTGATGTTGATATGTTGTGTGTTTCTCTCTTGTACATTTACACAAAAACGGGAGACCATAATAATATACAATTTTTTAAGAGATGCAAAAGAAAAGTGGAATAAAGATTCGTTGTAACGTACAAACGTACACATGTCAGTTACAGTAATAAAATAATGCCAGTATGCCAAGCAGAAAACTTTTTGGGATCCCACTTCTACTCTGCTAAATAATGTGTAGTATTTTTTGAGGGAAATGAATACGTATTTATTATTCTGTAAATTAAATTTTATCGCAAGAAATTCTCATTCAAAAGAAACTTTATGAAAGGAGGAAAAAGGAATCCTTAGAGGAGAAATCCTTTTTACAGGCAGACCTAAGATTGTTTAGCTGTTGTGTAAATCTCAAGGTTTTTTATCCTTCGTTTCATTCAGCATTTTCATTTAAAGGCTAGTTGATTTGATTACGAAGGTATGAAATATAAATGCATGTTCATCGGTCACAAGAAGAAAAAGAGCATGAAATTAAAATGAAGGATCAATGAACAAATATATATTGTCCAGGGTAAAGGTTCATTTTTTGATCATAAAACGATGAAGAATACTGGATCCATAAATTTCGTAAAGAAAATTCAACAATGGGAATGTTGGAAAGATGAAAAATCATTTTCTGTTTTACGTTCTCGCTTTGGGGTTTCCTCGTGTGTGTCGCGTTTTCTTACGGTAGCACTAACCTATCATGTAATTGTACAGCGTGGATGTACTTTACCCATAAAGTACATTTTTATTACATGACATCCACCAAAGCATGACAATTTAAACCATTTGCATCTACTTACAAGCAAGCCTAAGACAAGAATTTTCTTGTTACCAGGTAATTTGGGACTATTTCATATTTAGCAGCAAGGGTTCTGGAAATTGCCTAGGTCTATTTTATAATCTCATTGTCCTTTCCATCTTCCTTCAGACAACTCAGTTTCGTACGGTCTCTATCTGTCATCATTCATGAAGAAATGCATACATGTTTTGTAATGCACAACTACAAGGAGACCTTTAATAATGCAAAGGTGTGGTGATAATGCAGTGAGGTGACTGTGACCTAAACCATGGCTACTTTAAAATTCACATATATATTGCTTGCATTATTACTACTGCAATTGAACTAAAACGTGTATGCTCCCTCTGGTGTTGTATGTATTTCAGAAAATCAGACCAACAATTAGGATCAATGTACTCTTTTCCTTCTTGTCTTGTCCTGTTTTCCACGTTACCTTCACTTCACATCTTTAAAAAATCTGATGCACATTTCTATACGATACACTTTATCGATAATGGTGGTTGTTAATATGGTGTACTCCCGTTGAGACATTTCATGAGAGACTTGAGTTGAGTCAGAAAACTTCTAAAATAGGAAAAATGGTTGTGGTAGGAAGGAATGAGTAGAATGCAATGGGTAACAAGAGAGAGGAAGGAACATAGGTCAATACACTCTTCTTGTTCAGTGCTCAGCTTATTTTCCATAAATAATCATTACCATTTTTCTGAGTAATAGACAAGCCCTTTAAATAAACAACCTGAAATGCACTCATTACGCTGCATTTTGTAGCATTTCCCAAGAAAAATTCCCATTAAATGCATGTGTAGATTATGACAGCTAAATGAAATGATGGGGCGATTTTGCATTCGATAGCAAAAAAAAAGTTTGCTTAATTTGCGTGTAATTATCATACACGGTGGTGGTTGCACTTGACATTTTTACTACCAATATACTCAGAGAGCCACTAACAATCCCCGGCATTGTTGTACAGTATCCACAGATTTTTTTAAAAAGTGGTTTGGTACATGTGCCATCATTATCATCATCAACACCACCGTTGAGTATCGTAATTCCTTCGCCGCCGGCCGGTGCGGTGTTAAGACATTTATTGTTGTCTTCTCCTCTTCTGTCTGTACTGAGCTGTGGTTGGCTGAATTATCTCTCCATTGTTGCTCTCTCGAAGCAAGAAATATGTGGGGAGGTGACCTTATTTTTAGTATCATAGTTGTAAAACTGTAATGATAAAAAGAGTATGAAAAATGTAGCAATTTTTAGCATTATTATAATGCTTTTGAATAGTTCTTCAGAGATGTCTAGAGATGAGAGAGCAAACAGCGAACACTAAAAGCTCAACTATGAAATCAAATCATGGGCGTTGGTCGTTTTCTCTAAAGAAATCAACTCAAGCCAGGCCAGCCAACAAGGAGCATCAGGTAGGCAAAGTCAAGCAACAAGTTTCATTTTTTATCGTCATGCTGATCAATAAACAGGATGCAAAATGCTGGCAGTAAAAATGCAAACGCGTCATTTTGTTAGTACCTATACAATCGTCAACCATCACAGCGATCTGCTGCTCGCTGCTCCATTGCTTCTTTGTAAGTCTTCGATTTGCTTACAGATACTTATTGATTGATATTTGCATCAGTAAGTTATTATAAATAGAGAGAGAGAGAGTAATTTATAAGCATAATATCTGATTAAATTTTAATTACTGGATGTCAAATGATTTTATATGAGAGCAAAGCTTTTCCATTTGAGCTTTTTTTACTATCCATGATAATGGAATTGTATGCAAGAGACAAGGCTGGAGGCATTATCATCAAAAGGTATACTTCCAAAATGTAACATTTAAAATCTGACGCATTTTCTTTCATGCTGCTTTGTTTAGATTTAAAGAATTATGGGTTGAATTATCAAGATATTGTCCTTTGAGTTGGCCTAAAATAGGTACATATTTTTTTTTTATAAAACTGACACGTATCAAATTTTGGAAAGTTATTTTGCCATTCGGGTCAGTCATAAAATTCGGGTTGTGTTTATTAGCAAAAACTTTAATTAAAGTTTTCATTGTGTCCTAAAAGTTATTGTGATTCGACGGGAAAGTTATTGTTTTTTTTAGCAAGGCCGTTTTGCATGATAAAATTTATGATATGAAGATATTAAAAATAGTGAACAATGGATTTGCCTTCGGTGTTTGGCTTTTTTGGCGAAAAGTAAATCTAGAAGCAAAAGAAAAAAAACAATGTCCCTCTTCTGGTGAGTTTTTTGAACCCAGTTGTGCCACTAGCAGACAATGAGAAGCTTCTTGAAATTGTTGTGATGGGGCGCTGCTATTGTGAAAAAATACTTTGGCTAACAATGCAATACTTGTAGATATGTACATGTACATGCGTGAATATTGAATTTATATCAAATATCCAAATTAAATTTAGAAAGAAATAAGTTGAGATGATTTGAGTTTTTTAAAACATTTTAATATTTTGAAGAATTTTATACCATGCAAAATAATCTTTGACCTTTTTGTCATTATAAATGTTCAGTTGAAAAACAAAACAAACTGATTACTGCCAAAAAAGAGTTAAAAGTCAGAAAGATGAGTACCGATGTCAAATGAGCAAAGATCCTTTCTGTTTGCAATGATGGAGTTTTAGGAGCAACATGAGATTTTATTTTATTTTAAGCTTTTCTTGTATCATTAAAAATAATATATGGAGTAATTATACACTCTGTAATTTTCTGATGAGTCGTAATTTATAAGGTACAACGAGCTTCTCAGTATTTAATTTTTTTACCGTCACTATATCAGTACACCTAAAATATATCTTACAATTTATAAGCATTACAACAACAATAAACTTAGTTCAGTGGATTCAAACATCAAAATTGATTTTGGAGGGACTCCCATTCAATTTCTTCGCATTATAAAAATTAAGAAAAACGCTATCTATACAAATTCCCCCTAAAAAATACGTATTTTCATATCAACTCAGCGGACAGCTATACTATTATGTATAATTAAAATATTTATTGAATGTACATAAAAAACTGCAGATTTTACAATACTTGTAAAACCAGCATTATCTGTAATTATCATAAATCCTGCGATACCAATTTCTCTTTGAGGCTCTCATTGAGCGTCTTTCTCAATAAATCATTCCGGAGTGAAAATCGTTCCTGTGGAAGAATACGTTTGGATTGATGGTTGAAACGGTCGGTTCTAATGTTGTGTAAAGATTTCCGTCTATTTTTAGGTCAAATCAGACACACACAAAAAAAAAGAATTTTAGTCTTCAAACATGTAACATCAATATTAGTTATTTTGTTAATGCAGAAAGCCAAGTAAATTGCAAAGAGTGCTTGATTTTTTTTTGTGTGAGAGAACATACCACCCCATAAAGCTGTTTTGTAATTCTTAGTTGTGGGTTTAAAATGGAAAAATGATGGTGAGTACCCAGAGCATTGGTCCTCTTGGTCGTCAAAGCACACTGCCTCCTTGTCCAATGATGCCAGCTGTCGTCCCTTTAGAAATTAAAAAAAGACATCAGTTTAAAAAATATATGTAAAAAAAATTCATAACAATTAAGAAGACTAATCCTTTAAATTTAATAATGTTCAGTCCTACTTTTGGCATAAACATGATGAGAAAGGTAGTCAGACTGTGGGCCACCAAACCGAAAGATACACACGCATCTTGATGTCTTCCCTGTAATTCATGTCATCATAAAAACACTTATTATAACTCTTACTAATGAAATATGTACCTATATTTTTGTACAACCCCAGAAAAATTGTATTTCAGCGAATGCTACTGCTGCAACGTACCTGCAACATCCACCCGGCAACAGTCCAGCTTAGAGCAACAGGCACAGTCACAACCGCCGTAATTAGGATATAGACCGACTCCCTGTAATTTTCAACAACGCCTTTGTACGCTGCTCGCCCAGCAAGAAAACCAACCATCAGAATTAGAAATCCGACGTAAGACAGCGAGTACAACAGTTGCACAAAGGATGTTCCACATTGAAGTAAAACGGATCGACCGGATTCCACCGTCTTCATGAGAAAAAAACATTGTTATGTAAATACTTATATATTTTTTTATTATATAATAATTGCAGTGCAGTAGTGTTGTAACCTAGTGACCAAAACATAAACGTAACATTATTGACAAAGTTAGCAAAAATAAATGCAGCTCTATGATTTCAAGGTCGTGACAAAATTAAAACTCATTACGTTACTAAACGAGATCATTTTGGTCGTGTGTTGCATTTTATTATGTACTTTATTTCTTGATAATCATCATTACTGCACAGTCATTCTATGAAAATCATGTTGTCAGCAAGGTTACACGATTTTACCTAGCTAAAGCGACTTGTAAAGTGCATTCTTACAGCCTAGTTTTTGGGGCAACATGAAACGTATTTAAATCTTGTCACATTTTCTTCTAAATTGCTTATTTTATATTCTAAATATTTTTATGCACGAGATATTATTTTATTCACGAAAATATTCCTAAATGATAAAATAATTTGATATTTTGCAGATGTATTATGTACTGTACTGTGGGACATGATAAATTATCATCATCATCTCATACTAACGTCTGTCTCTATGCATTATTTACAAAATCTCTAGAAAGTAAATTTACATGCAAACAAGTAAAGTAGTCAAAAAAATGCACAATCAAAGCAATAACATTACAGCGAAATTGCGATGTGTAACAAAACATGTGACAACGACAGTTTTTTTACCACCTGTACCATGTTTTACGAAGACGCAATGATAATCTTTAATTATCACAAAAACGGTGTTCTGTCATTTGTACATGTGATGTTCATACATATATATAATATGAGCTTCTGACTTTTTATGCTGTGTATACTATAATGAAAATGATGATGTGATTTGTGCGTGTGAAATGATGAAGTAACTTGCGTGTAATCTGTAATATGCCAAGGCGTGTAGGTAACATAATACACCAAATTAGAGTAGTGCAGTCGCAGTGGCGGTTTAATAACTAATGACAAGACTGCAATTTTTTTATGTGTGTAGGCGGATATGCACCACCGCACAAATAATAGATCTTATTCAAAAGATATATGAGGACATGGCGATGATTACGTAGAAATAAGGGATTTTTTTTGTAGTTTTCCCTTTTAAAATAAAATAAAATCTTCTAATTTTGAAATGCTTACCTGCAAAAACGGTGGATACATGATCACCCATTGGCTATCAATGGCAACTTGCACAGCCACAGCGAAAAATAGCAAAATTCCCTGATAACTTGTTGGAAGGTAGACGCCCGTATCCAAGCTGAGGAGGAAAACGCACTTCACCATCAACACGGAGAATATCAAGCTGTAGGTGATGCCCACCCCAAGTCTTCCGACAAAGCACCCAACGATTGACGGATGAACAGCAAACATCAGTGCCAAGAAGGAGCAAAGGAATAATCCGAAAAGGAGCATTTGTCCTAAAAACAGATGACGCCTTGAAGTACCCCTGGCCCTGCAAAGAACGTACACTTCAAACAAAATGATGAGTATCATGTTGAGTGAGGCCAAAACGAAGAGTGGAATCGTCCACAGTTCTCTCTTCAAAAAACCGCCGATCGTCATCCCGTAATAGTAGTAGTCTTGATCACTGGCTGCTGCAGTTTCCTCCCGTGATTCGGCTGACTCGATCAAGTCATTTCTTCCAAAGTGGCTGTCTATTGAACTCCAGATTTTATCTGACTCTGCTTTTCTTACTTGGCCCCTTGACGACGACGACGATGATGATGATGAAGGTGCAGTGCCTCCACCAATAATGAAAGGAACCCCACTGGGTTTGCTGCTACTGCTATTTTTTGAGGCACTATCACTTTTTTGAACACGCTCAATTTTGCTACTGCCACTACTCATGAGATCCTTCTTAGGAATGTTTTCAATGACTGCAGTGATTGTTCCGGTGGTGGCTGGGTGAAAAAGATCGTCATGAAATGAATGCAACGCACTATCGCCACCACCAACATCGTCAAGCCAATCTGCTCCTTCGCCTCCTGCAGAGCTTTCACTTGCAATGTAATCCTCCACACTGGCGCCTATGCTACTGCTGCTTAAATGCTGGTGGTCATGGTTTCGTTGGTGATCGTCGTCATCTTTACCTGAAGATGATTGCGTTTTTGTTGTTGTTGTCTTGGTCCCAACAGTGTGTTCATCTTCCTTTGTACTTCCACCAACAAAGTCCTCCTCACCAACCACCCCCAAGTCCCCATCCTCATCGTCATCTAAGCTTAGGTACTGATTGCTCGCACCACCCCCAAATATCGTCCCTCCGTCAACGTCTTCAATGGATATATACTTTGGTGGCTGTGACGACGTCTCTTTATGTTGCTGAGCGCTACTACTCTCACTTTGTCTGCGACTGTTTTTGTTGTTACTGTTCTTGGTTCGATGACTACGGATGATGCCGCTTCTGTTATCATTTTGATGATCAGTAATTTTCATAGAAATATTATCAGTCTCCTCATTATTATCGTGGTTATGATTATGAGTACTTTGGTCAGCGTCAATGCTACTGCTATCACTTGCAAGCTTTGTATAATTAATACTGTTACTATTGTGAGCACCACCGTCAACAGCGTTAATCTTGTTAGTTATGCGTTTATTACTAGTTAAGCTACTGCTGCTATTATGGCGACTATTCATTGTTCTATTTTTCCAAAAATTAGCAATTCTACTCAAAATATTACTGCTACTCTTTTCCACCGTGTTGTCAATTTGCTTAAAGGTTGCCAAGCTCAAATAGTTTGCGGGTAAAGGTAACAACGTTGGCTTGCTCAGAGCCGAAGATGTAGCGTTGTAACTATGGTTACCAGAATGTTTACTGTTACTACCTCTACTTTTATTTTTGTTAGTGGCAGACGAAAAAGAAGCATCTTCTACAGTTGCGGTCTGTTTCTCAAAGAGATCATCATCAAGTTGTTGGCTGTTATACCTGTCACTGTCGACATCGATACTGCTGAGCATGTCAGCGGCATCATCATCGCTCCCTGTAGTCGTGTAATATGAGTCAAGGAGGTCCTCCTCAAGATCTCCGGTGAACAGTGAGGATCCTTCCTCCCGAGGAGTCTGTTGAGCAAGGATATCTGAGACTGACTGGGACAATGGCTTTGTGTGCCCCTTCTGCTGTGGCGCTTTGGTGGTACGGTAATTTATGTACGGCTTCTTGGTTGACTTCTGATGGCGCTGGTATTGCTGCAACGTTTCACTTGAGTGAGTGCTTGCAACGCTGCTAAATGGAGAGGAAATGGTAGGAAATCTGACAAAGGGTGCACGCGCATTCGTGTTCTCCGGCTGAACTTGCTCACTTTCTGTAGATCTGCTGAAAGCGTACAAGTCACTGGCGATGGGCGACTGATCTCTGGGGTCGTAAACGTGCCCTCCGAATTCACGGCGTGGAGAGGTCAGTTTCATTAAAATGGCGCTTCTACTGTCTCCCGCTGGGGGTGCTCTTCCTCCCCCACTTATTGTGGGTGATGAGGGACCTGTTAAAGGTCGAGGGTTACGTGCCGCCACAATGCTACCGGGTACAGTTTCCACTTGGCCGGAATTGAAACATAGTACTGAGCATGGTAGCACGGAGAAGACTAGCAGAAGAAATGAAAATGCGTATACAGATCTTTTGGCTGGGTTTGATGAGTGGAGGAACTGTACACGCTTCCGTTGTTTTCGACGAAAAGTCAGTGAGCAATTCAAACTGCTGCTGTAAGGCTTGATGATTATGTTCGTTGTCGTATCATCAACTGCTTCTGCTGTTGTGTTTGTCATGATGACTTGGTTAATTTTGCGGTTGGCTGGTTGGTTATTCTTCTTCGTCTTTTGTGTTGCTTGTTGCAACTATTTTACTACACTTTCATTGATATTTTATTGAGCTTTCTCCTTACCGCTCACTAATAAACAGACAAATAAAATACTTTACTTTAACCCTTTCTTTATCTTCTTCAGCCGTCATTCCTGTCAAAAATATTATTCACTTTCATTGATCACTTTTTACGACGACTTACTTCACTGGTTATTGTCGGAATCGAAAGTTTGAACGTTAGTAAAAAAAACGTAAAGTCAGTCAGTCATTCTAACAAAGAGGGAAATTATGTCTGAAAAAGGGTGAGAGTAAACTACGAGTCTCTTGGTTAATTTTAGGTTGTCGTCATGGTGAATCACCATTGGTGATCGCTAAACTATTATTTTGAAATATTGACAGCAATCATTGTGTTCTGATTATTTCCATCGGCGGGTCTCCATTTCACAACCAAGAATTTTATATTTCCTGCTTTCAATCTACAGAAAAAAATAAGCACAATAGAAATTTTAAATGTTAATTTTTAAAAACGACCATTTAAATGGCGTCTATAAAAAAGTGCATTCACACCCAACCAGTTACACTTTTAAACTGCCTTTCAATCTTAATCTCTGTTTCCTTAAAAACTTAATAGCTTTAAAAAATGTATATAAATAAATACTTGCACGCGTAAATATTTGCACATGAAATGCTCTTGTATTCAGCTTATTTATTTTGCCATTTTTTTTCCTTCTTCGTTAAAAATTGTTTAGGGCTCTCGTTTTGCATGATGGACCCCTTTTTTATGTGTGGAGTACTTTTTTTTGGATACTTTCAAAATTACTCACATTATTATTATTAATCATGTTTTTATGTTCGTTCCGCATATTTTATATACCTACGTTTTTGTTTAAATACTTAAATGTTTAATAAGTAGCCCGTTCACGTTCAACAAATATTAGTAAAATATTCAATTCAATTGAAAATCAAAATTACATGTGCGCAAGCAAACACTTGCAACTCCTATTTTTATTTATAGGAAGCTATTAGATAAGATTACTAAATTCTTTAAGTAACATAATTGTTGTTTATTGTTGTTTATTTACTTACAAGCATACTGTTTAAAATCAGTTAATTATCAGTTTATGCAAAGATAATCTATTGAGGGTTTTATAGTTAGTTAGGTACCCCTTTGATTTTTTTCCTAATTGAAATTTATGAGTTTGTATGCTTTAGTGATATTGATGGTGATTGATTTTGTAAGGTATTTTGAATCAATGATCAACTTGAGTGGTCTGTCTCTACGCCGGTCATAAATTAAAATAAAACAATGGACTTACTTGATGTATTTTTAAATGAAAGGACTAAAAAGTAAGTATCAATTTTCTAATTATTACGCAAGTAAAAATGGCTTGCTACGTAAAAACCAGTACTTTTAAGGCCTGACAGTTAAATTTGTTGTACATTTTAGTTAAGTTGGTATTAGAAATAATTTATGCCGCCCTCTATTTTTGTATTTTGAAAGATTCAAGACAAAAAAAGGTTATTGAGCTCTCTCTCTTATTTTTCAATTTATTTCGCAAGTCCATCAGCATCAAACATCCGTGTATTTCTTGATAGTTTAGCATTTGTTGATTGTCACAGTAATAGTAACACACAACTCAAAAACGTGCTTCTAATAAAAACGACAAAAATTATTTATGGAAAACTTAAATAAACGCCCTTTTCCATTTTTATGAGTTGCTCACGAAGAAGACGAAACAGCGCTTTAGCCAATTATGCTCGACAAAATCACTCGTAAAAAAGGAGCCATAAATTTCTTGAACAAAATGGTGCATTTTAAACATACATACAATTAGTATGCATGTATCCATAACACACATTACAAGCAATAAAAAATTATAATGACATCTTCATTTTCCAATTTTGGTGATTTAACAAAATTCCCATGTCATCGTTAAGTTACCCGAACATTATGAAAACCTCTTAAGTCATACACATACCAGTTCATTTACTAGCACCCTCACAATCACAACAATG